>CM062816.1:65766150-65939741 GCA_031772625.1 Pinus tabuliformis
TGCTATAAGCACCGCTGAGACTAAATACATAGCTACGAGTATGATCTCGTGTGAAGCTGCCTGTTTGTGGAAGCTCTTCAGTGAGTTGTTTGTACACATAATGGATACCACCGTGATCTTTAGTGTCAACCAGAGGGGGATTCAATTATTGAGGAATATCGTATTCCATGATTGATCAAGCATATAAACATCAGATACTACCTTATCTGGGATATGGTACATCGATGAGCGAGGAGGCTCCATCACATTGAGACTGATGTACAAGTCGCAGACATTCTGTCAAAACCCTGGGGAAAGGTCAAATTTTTTACTTTCCCGAACGACTTGGAGTCGTTGAGAGACCCTCTTATGAGGGTCTTGCATGATGCATGCATTGAGCTCTAGGAGCTCCGGGGGGCTTGGGGTACTCAATGGAGCAACAAGCGACCAAAGGGAAACTCACCCTCCCCTTATGGTGCACTGCATACAGGATGAATGGTTCAGTCTTCCCCTATGATACCTCGTGGCGTCCGAGGGACAGGATGAGTGGTTCTCCTGTCGAGGCATCCTACCCTTGCAGTCTGGGACTCATGGGAAGTACCTCGCCTCTGGCCAATGAGTAGAGAAATGGGGTTAGGGACCATAGTAGTATTATTGATGGACGCATTGTTGTATCTACCGTACTCCCTATGCTAGGATGACCTCCATTGATCTGGGATCAATGAAACTGATCTGGGATCAGTATAAGTGGTTTGAGACACTCTCTTGTGATATTGCTATGGGATCAATGAAACTGACTTCGGGTCAGTAAAAGTGATATAACTCACTCTCTCTTGGAACTGATCTGGGATCAGTAAGAGTGGTATGACACACTCTCTTCAGATGGGACTGACTTCGGGTCAGTAGAGAATGGTATGAGACATTCTCGATCAATTCTTCTTCTTCATGGTTTAGCAAAGCAGTGCAAGGCACTGATGGCAGAGATAGTATGATCAGGCAGATGGATCAGCGGATAGAGTTCTCCCTAGTTGAGAGGCAGTGTTAAAATTGGCAACTAGGGCCAAACTCCATGTGGGTCATCTTATTTATGGCAGCTGGTAATTTTCTTGGATCCCTCTCATTGAGAGGTGTAGGATTGATCTAAAGATCATCCGATTCCGATAAGTATTCATGGAGTTATGAATTTATTTGTGTTATAAAACAATTTGTCAAGGTCGGCCAACAACCAAATAACCCCCACATGTGCTCAACGTTTTAGTATAAAAGGAGATGACTTGAGAGTCATTTTACACACACTTCTCTCTTGATTTCTCTCCACTTGTCTTGGGTTTTAGTGTGAGAAATCTAGGAGGAAGTAGCCCTAAGCCGCAGCATAAGGAAGATGCCCTAACGCAGTTCTAAGGAGAATGATCTAGCAGCAATTAAAGAGAAGAGACCCTACTTCTATATGCTGTCTAAAGGAGCCTAGCCGCAGTCCTAGGATGGAGAAATAACGTTATAGAGGAAGCCCTAAACAAGCTATACCTAGCTGCAGTTAAGGAGGGTTATAACATGCCCTAGCCGCACCATAAGGAGGCTGGAACAGCATGGAATAGGAGGACTATTTTGGGGTCCGAGTTGCCCTAATGGAAGGTGAGTATGCGCTGTGCTAGGCCAAGCCCTTAAGGGCTAAACATTATTGGTTTAGGGCCTGTTTCAGGGTGAAGTAGGGTCGAGTTCCCTTGCTGGAAGAGCCGCAACCATAGGACAGTTTTGAGGACACTTTGGAGGGATGCAAATCCATGAAAAGGCAGTCGTAACCCTACACAGTCTTGCTATAGGGTGAAATTACAGGCAGGCTGAAGGTTGGACAAGGGCTAAGGCAGCTCAGAATTGAAGCAGCCACCCTCGACCCCTCAAAGAAGGGCAGCCGCATCTCTTGGGAGTATTTTTGGGCACAAAAAGAAGGTTGGTTAAGGACTATTGTGTGCCCTAACCAAACCTAGCTTGCTACAACCAAACAGACTTCAGAACTCTGAGCTTGTACATACATATTTGAAGCAGCATTTGTGTGGTATGTTGGCAGCTAGATAATTGGGACAACAGCAACACATGGTGCTGCAATAGCAACTGGGACAACAACAAGACATGGTGCTGCAATAGCAATTGGGACAACAGTATGGTAAGCAAGGTGCAGCAAGCACATGGTGGCAAAACAAGGCGCAGCAATGGCACATGATGGTACATGATGCAGTACAGTGATGGGTATAGTCATGATTGATGAAGCATGATGAGATGCAGCCTAGTGATGACAGGTGCAGCATGGTGCAGCACAGTGAGGTACAGCATGATGATGAGCAGCACAATGATAGGTGCAGTAAGGCGATGGAGTCACCTTGGAGAATCAGTTGAAGCAACATGTCTTCAACTGAGTTCAGCTATCTCATGTATCATCTTCTTAAAGATGATCTATGCTCTTATTTAGATAAGTCAAAGTGTTGACTTCTGTTGTAAATGCACTCTCTCTCTCTCTCTCTCTGCTGAACTATTGAAGAACATATAAGAAGAATTGATCAAGGGTTTCCCCACATTGGAGTTTGTCCCTGGCTAGCGCCACATCTTGTGTCCTCTTGTCTTGGCTTGTCTTCTACGATTTATGTTTATGTTCTATTTGCAATTTACTATTATGCTGATGTGATTGCTAATCTGGAAAAGATATTGAGCTAACTATGAAAATTGAAATAAATTGCTCTAAGCATATAGAACATACCTAAAATTCACATCGATGAATAAGCGATATGATTTGGTTTGATAAGGATTGTAGCGAAGATGCTTAGGCTTGAATTTCTCATGTGGTTAATTAAAAACTCTATAAGAACAATGGCCGCTCTGTGATAAGGGTGTGCCACCGTATGTAATTTTGAAAGCATCTTGTACAAACTATTTTCCGATTAATAAATCTCGGTTCATACATTTTATGTTGCATTGATTAAAGTTGTTGACTGCCTCGTGGAGGGCCCCTACATGCAGATCAGGTCTTTGATTCACTGCAAGTAGATTTTCTTTATTTCTTAAATTTAATTTGTGGATGCTCTGTTTTTATATTTTTAGGATGCAGTTCAATGGAGTTCACGATTAAATTGATCTCTGCATCAGTAATTTCGTTTGCTTTATACCTAGCATAACTCAATCATTTCGTTTGCTTTCTACCTAGTATAACTCCGTCATTTCGTTTCATAGCTTAGCAATTTCGTCCTTCTTTTACTTTTGCATTGAACGAAGTTGCAATAGTTAAGAGTGACAGTCTTTTGTTAGCATCTGAATTCAAGCATCCTTCATTTTCCAATTTGATAAAATTGGATCTCCTTCACATCATTCCATGCATTCATAATTAGCCTTGTTTAGTTGCAGCATAAAAAGCCAAAAATAATTAAAAATAGTTTAACTGAGTAGATTCATTAAAAAGAGTTAAAATCATTATTCAACCATCCTAAGCTCAATTCAATTAGGATTAATTCTAGAATAATCCATTAACAAATCTCAAAGATAATACTCTAATATAGATAGTAACATCATCTTCATACTGATTCTAGATTTAGACATTAACCATAATATAAACACCTTAACGACATAAGGAACTTCTAGCACATACAGTGCACTTGTACTTCGTCAGTTTACCTGTCGTGGTCGATAATTTATGCTTACAATTTAAGAACATTAAATTGACTAAACAATGTTTCTTTGTTTAACTAATTATTATTTAATTATATATTATTATGATTATTATTTTTTATCTATATATATTACTTTTACATCATTTATGTTCATAACATTCCCTTCCCCTTCAAAAGTCTTTGTCCTCAAAGCTTGTTGATGAAAGGGTTTGATCTCTTTTTCTGCTACGAATGTCTTTTCGTCTCAGGACAATCATCTTTGTCGATACAAGTTGATATGATCCTTGGAGTGATATATAAAATTGTCATACTGAGAATGAATCAAACCATCCTAGATTGATCTTTTGTGGAATCAAATTTTGTGATAAATAGTCATCGTAGGACTAGATTCTGCAAACTTCAGTATTCCTGGGAACATAAATTTGTCGTTTATGTTCTGAGTGATACTGGCAAGTCGATTGATTGGAAAGTCTGCTCTTGTGATTCGAGTGCCGATAAATAGTTCTTCTGTTTGGACATTCCCTTATCATGTTAGTGGTTGTTTTCTGATTTCTTTCAAGCTTGTTGTTGTTGAGTTGGCAACTGAATCATTGTTTGGAATGTCCATCGTTTGAACTGCAACTTTTGCATGCGTCTTTACTTTAGTAGGGTTATCCTTTGCTTGAGTTACGATTTTGACTGGATCAGTATTCGTTCCTTTTTCGTCAAACTGGATTGTTACCTTTGAAGACTTTGATGCTTCCTTTGCGACAATTTCTTCAAACCTATTCGTCAATGATTTCTTATCATCCTTAAGTTTTTTAATCTGTTTGAGCAGATTTTGGTTATGATTTTTGAGACGTAAGCATTCCTCATTTCCTGAGTCAACTTTATTTTGGCATTCAAGCATCTCATTTTTTAAACACTTTATTTGTTCTAATAATTTTTTGTTAAGGTCTTTTAAGCATAAATTTTCCTCTTCTTTCTCTGATAGACTTTCGTTGAATTTCTTGTCGAACCTTTCTTTTCTTGTTCTAACTTGTGCTTCTTAGTTTTACACTTTTTGACTTGTGCAAGAAGTTTCTGGATATGATCTTTTAAACGAGAATTTTCTTCGTTTTTATTGGATATAGCTTCCTCAAGCTCTTTTTGCTTCTCCGATATTAAGTTTTGATTCCTTTGAGGTATTAATTTCGTGACATCTTTAAAGTCTTCTGATGAGGACATTATCGATTTTGACTTCGTTGTCATGTCTTGAAATGTGATCATCTTTCCCTTATAAGAAAACATCAATTTTTTTCTCTATGTTTAACATGAACGCACCCAATTCTCTAAACCAAGGTTGACCCAGAATTATGTCAACCTCCATGTCATACATTTTTACAACATTAAATTGGGATGTGTACTCATAATGATCTACTGTTATTTGTAAATCATTAATTTCGTATTTCTTTCCAAAAAGATCTGTTGTTTCGCCTACATTGGCATCTGAAATTAGCAGTCGATTCACCAGATTAATATTTATGTAATTTTCGTCGTTACTTGTACTAATAGTGATATTAACTTTTTTCCCTTTGATAGTCCCTTTTAATGTAATTAGCTTGCGATGTGTGATTAAAATATCCTTATAGGAAAATCGTCCTTCCTTCATCATTTTCGAATTAGGCTCCATTCACTTTTTTCTTCAAAAATGGACTTCTTTTTAAAAATAAGTGCCCTTTTATTTGATAAACTTGAACACCTTTATAAATTCCTTTAACTTTTATTTTCCTCAATTATATTTTTTTCCCACTTTAAAAAAAAATTAATATAGCTCCACTATTTAAATAAACTGCACCTTATATTTATTATAGTGTTTTTAAAAAGTATTCTTCCTTTGTTATAACTTGTTATCCTTATGTCTCTTTATAGTTCTAGATTTAACCCTTTATAAACTTTAATATATGGATCTTTCAAGTAACCTTTTATAATAATACCCGCTTTGTACTTGTATATATTTTCAATAATTTTATGACTTGAACTTTTCTTTAAATACCCCCTTATAATATAATACTTCTCTTTACATATCTTTTTTTTATAATCTTTTTTTTTTCTTTTTTAAAAGTTACAACCCTAGTGAAACGTGGCTATTCACCTCTTTGGGGTATAATATAAAATATATGTCCACTTATGTGTTTTTGACTCAGTTAATGTTCTCCACATAAAAAGTAAAACTTACCATTCACATAAAGAGATTGTGTATTCCTTTTGTTTTTCTTTTACCTTTAAAATACCATGGGCAATTACCATGGGTTTTTAAAACCACGAGCTTGCAAACCACTTAATGAAGAATCAAGCTAATATTATCTACTCTTCCTTTTCTTACGTATAGTTTTAAAGATATTTGGAAAGATTCACTTTTTACTTTGTCATGCACTTTTTATCAACAATGTAGAACCTTTATATATATATGAATGTTCTCCTTCAAAATTTACCCCGGACTATATTTTTTTTTACTAAAATAATTGAAATGTGAATGGCCAAAGGCCTTTTTTTTATTTTTTAATTAACTAATTCTTCTTTTTTTAACTCTTTTCTTTTATAAGTGGACTAGGACCTGACCAAAAATGGAGAAACTCCAAACTCTGAGCAAAACACTTCAATTACACAACAACAAGATTGATGGGAGGTTGATGGCCAAAGGCCTGGTGATCAACCAAACTTGGCTATGATACCAATGAAACGAAAAAAATTCGTCCTTCAAGTTAAATACTCCAAAACACTTGGAATATAAAGAACTCCATTGAGATACAAGAATATATATTAAAATGTATGAATAAGAATGATACAATGAGAGTGAGGGTCCTGTATATATAGCCAGGTAAGTACCCTTTCACAAAGCGTCATGTCTATAGAGACACGCCTCTTTGTTTAACTAATTATTATTTAATTATATATTATTATGATTATTATTTCTTATCTATATTTATTACTTTTACATAATTTATGTTCATAACAGGATCACTGTCCCTGCCCCTCACTGACATTACGTCCCTCTTTGGCTCGAACTCTACTGCTACTAGCTCGACCTACACAAGACACTATTGCTCAAATATCACCTCTCCATCACCACATCGATCCCTTCTTATATCTTCGTGTTGGGACTCCAACAGCCACGATTAAATCTTAATCAATGGCTCAGATCATTTTTTATCGATCCGTGTGAGTTTCTAGAGAATTCTCACCTTGACTCAATTAATTCTAATTAATTAACCAGTTTTCTTAAGTTTAGACTTAGGAAACATTAAAAAATAAGTTAATAATCTAATTAAGCCATCCCTAGGTGGAATTTCCATAAACGATTTTTGAGTTTTGGAGATCTCATGTGTTTTAGCCTCTCCACAAAATTTCGAGACTAGAACACATCCAATGCTACAAAAACTAACACTCCATCTTAGCAAAGACTCTGTTCTAGTCCTGGACATCCTACCACAACACATTGTCTCTGTACCATCTCTTGTCACATTGTTGATGTCTGGCCACTACCCACCAAATACTGCACAACACTGATGTTGCATCCGTGTTGCCACTGACACTGCCATACTGCTGTCAACTTTGCATTTGCACTGCAACCCCCTCTCATTTGTTGTTGTTGCAACTGTAACTACTGCAACTGAGAAGCATCCTAAATACTGAATCAATTGTGTTCAGTATGATGCATTTGTCACCTAAGTCCTCATTGCTACTAGTTTTTGCACTGTCCATTTAAGATTTTGCGTTGTTGTTGACTCTGCACTATGCCACTCTACATTGCTGCCAACACTGCACTATGCTCCTCAACACTTAATTGTTGGCCCCTGTAGCAAGGTAATGATCCAAGAGGCGGACACCTCATGAATCCTGCCCAATCTCTATAGTCCTACACTACAGCTCCATGTCGCCCCACCTCACTCCTGGAGGTATAGTTGTCGCATAGAGAATGTTAAACACACACATGGCAACAACATAATATGAAAGATAAACAGGAGAGTACATTTATTATTGACAAATGATATACATTTATAGTACATGGTGTGACCCTTGGATTCATATCCCAAGTGGTCTCTTGGACTCCTTTTGGCTGTTCAGCTTCCACACCAACCCTTAGAGGATTAGGTGTCCAACATTCTCCCCCTTAATCCGAAGGGTTATATATGAGTCCAAGAAGAGAGTTGTAATACAAAACGTGCAAAAATGCATGATAGCACTAGGCTGAATGTGCTCTCTGAAATGTTGGTATAAAGGGCGATGGTTTAAGGATGACCACCAACACTGGAACGCTTAGTGCACTTCCCAGAACTCTTCCAAGTCTAGCATGAAGCTCAAGTCTTCTGCTAGAGGAAGTGCTTCTGATGTTTTGAAGAGGGAAACCTTCAACCATGAAAGGGAGGTCTCACCCCGCATAAAAGGGAGAACTTCAACCTGAAAAGGGAAGTCTCAACCTGTGATGGTTTAAGGATTACCACCAACTCTGGAATGCTTAATGCAATTCTTGGAACTCTTCCAAAACTGACAAGAAGCTAAAGTCTTCTGCTAGAGGAAGTGTCCCCAATTCTTTGAAGAGGTATCACTCACTGAAGGCATGCTTAGGGGCATATTTGTCTCTGGCTACAACTCTGAATCTGGTATGCCAGGTTGTGGCTCAAGCTCGCTTGATGTGGCTTTGAAGCTTGTAGATGACCATCATTTCCCCCCTGTCAAATACAAGGTGAGATGATGGGGAAAACTCAACTCCAAGATTGTTCAATACTCTAGAACAAGTTCTGACATATGACTGGAATATCTTCTTGGCTGTTGATGCCCATTGCCAAGAAGCGATCCATCCAAGATGAATCTTTGTTATTGCAGGAGGTTTGTTTCTGAAGCATCTGTTTGAAGAATGATTGGTTTTATGATAGTGCTTACATGGATGAAGATCAAAACAGTGATCTTTCATATGGCCAACTCGGTCACAGTGTTGGCATTTCACAATCTTCTGTTGTTGTTGTGGAAGAGGAGAAAAATCTGGAACAGCTGAAGGTGAATTGTCATGAAGGAATCGAGCACTCTAAAACTGAATGGGCTTTGAGTAATCTAGAATATGAAAGGAAACCTCCTTATCATATCCAAGACCTGTTTTGTGCTTGTTGTGGATAAGCTCTTCCCAAGGTCTGATGATGGGCTTCAGAAGTGCAGACTGAATTTCTGCTTTTGCATGCAAATTTTCTCTTGAACTGGGAACTGAATCAACCTCAACTTCATATTCTTGTTGCTGATGAGAGTCTATCTCAATCTTGAACAAAGGATTGTTCTGAACAGAAAACAATTCAGAATGATGCTTTTTCTGTTGTAGCTCATCTTGCTGAAGCTGAGACTCCAACTGCAAAAATTCAATGTTTTCTTGTACATTTTTCAAACAGGTTTGAATGTCTGCGACAATGGCTTTATCAATCATAATTGTATTGTCCATAGTAGAATGTATTAGAGTATTCAGTAATTCTAATACAACACCCATTCTATCCATATCACAATAATATCACTGCAAAAAAAAAATGATTGGCGTACAACTTTGTCTTCAAAAATCTTCAAGTATGTAGGCTCTCAATATACCTCCATATACCATATGACATATTTTTTTCCATGAACATATTCCTTCGTGGGTTCCACTCCAAAGGCTGATGTTGTTGAAGATCCAAAAAGAGATGGAGCTGAAGAAGCTGTCCCAAAAGGGGTGGATGAGGAGGTCGCTCCAAATGGTGAATTAAATGCAGAACCTGATGAAGATGCAAATGTGCTACCACCAAATCCAGGTGGTTTATTACCAAAAGGACTAGAAGACGATGTAGCCGAAAAAGGATTTGCAGCAGATGCTTGACCAAAGGCAGTTGTCTGACCAAAGGCAAGTGTTGTTTGACCAAAAGAAGGTGTTGTTTGACCAAAGGGATTAGACTGTCCCAGCTAGGAAAAGATACCGCCCCCTCCAGGTTGTTGGCTTGCCAGATTTGGGCCACCTTTGTCTCCCAATTGATAATCCTCCCATCTTAATTCTTCATGACTTTATCCTTGTATTTTTGCATAGCAGATATGGAGATAAGTTTCCCCGGTACCTGACCACCTACAGTCTCTGCCTCATTTGTACTTGTATACAGTGCCACTCTACTACCTCCGCGCTGTCCACCAAAGGTAGTTTGTCCAAATCCCAGGCTTCCAAATGTTGGAGTTGTTGACTGAGCTCCAAAAGCCGAACTCTGACCAAAAGGAGATGGAGTGCTTCCAAATGTTGTGCTACTCCCAAATGCTAGAGTAGATGCAGCACCAAACGCTGGAGTTGATTGACCAAAAGCTGTAGTGCTCCCAAAACCAAAGGAAGGAGTAGTGGAAGCCCCAAAAGCTGGAGTACTGGAAGCCCCAAAGGCAGGTGTAGTTGTTGACCCAAATGCAGGGGTTGTGGTACCAAATGCAGGCGTTGAAGTAGATCCAACTGCAGGTGTTGAAGTAGATCCAAATGCAAGTGTGCTAGTTGAACCAAAAGCAAGTTGACTGCTTGCACCAAAAAGTTGACTCCCAAAAGCTGGCTGCGTCTGTCCAAAAGTGCTTCCAAAAGGACTTGATTGAGCAGGACTTGGTGATCCAAATCCTCCAAATGCAGGCTTTTGTCCAAATGTAGATGTTCCACCAAATGGAGTAGATGTCGTAGAACCAAATGCGGGTGTCGAAGTTGCACCAAAAGCTGGTGTTGAAGAGGTGCAAAACGTTGGAGCGGAACAAGCCAGTGGCGAGGGACGTATGGATGCAGAGTGAAGTGGCGTTTAAACACGCGTAAGAGCAACCTTCACAAGCGTTTAGACAACGGACAGTGGTATATAACCTAAAACCAGCCAAATTCAAGTCATTGACAGAGGTTCTGCCAGAGAACTCACAGTCTTTGCATGATGGGTTGTACAGAGCTGTCGACATTTATCTGAAGGCACATCCTTGGCTGCTGGAGAGTGAAAAGGAGCAACTATGCCAAATAATTAGCTGTCAGAAGCTCTCACTAAATGCATGTACTCATGCAGCTGAGAATGAACGCTTACCACTGAGAACCATCATTCGAGTTTTGTTCTTTCAACAGTTAAACTTACGGACAGCCATCGAAAGATCCTTGCGTCTTGAGGGGAGTGATAAAATCATAACCAATTCTCATGCAAGCTTACCTACTCATGACACTCAGGTTGATCCAGGCCATGTTTCATTTCGTTTCCCTTAGAAAGCAATGAAGCAGAGGGTTTCAGATCAACGGGTTTACAATCAGCTGCTGGAGGTTTGCCAACACCAGCAGTCATTCGGTCCACACAACAGTTATTGACTTAGCAAGCTGGAGCTTCACTTGATCAACTTTCCATGCAGAAGCAACTGTATGCATTGGCAAGCAGTAGTAAATGAGTACAACCAATTTGAGCAGTGCCACAATGATATATCTAAAATAAATGGAGCTTCATGTGGTGGTGATGTCGTTTCTCATAAGACTCTACAGACAAACCCACTCAATCCCGCGGGCACTATCGGCACAAAAGACATTGAACACGTCTCTGTCCTCCTCCTCATCGTTCGAAACTTAATGGTCAACATACACAGATTTTTCACAAAGATGAGGGTATGCGGGCCTGGCTAGAATGTTAAGGATTCATGCATTACAGGAATTTCTCTAGCTGGGTACAGTGCAGACCAAAAGACAGTATTCGTGATTTCCCACAGACAAATGCGTTTCTGCAAGACGATGACAGTGTTTGTGATTTCCCACAAACAAATGCGTTTCTGCAAGACAGTGTAATTGTGCAGGGAACGTTTCTTAGAGCTCCTATAGAACTGGGCAGAGATGGAAGCTAGAATTTAGCTAAAAACATATTCATGAAATGCAAAACTGACATGCACAAAGATGCCACAAAACAAGTGGCTCAAATTGGAGCAGGGCAAGAGTACGCCCGCTCTGAAACCATGTTAAACACACACATGGCAGCAACATAATATGAAAGATAAACAGGACATTTATTATTAGCAAATGATATACATTTATAGTACATGATGTGACCCTTGGATTCATATTCCAAGTGGTCTCTTGGACTCCCTTCGGTTGTTCAGCTTCCACACCAACCCTTAGAGGATTAGGTGTCCAACAGAGAGATCTGATCTACTCATACCACTGCTACTACTGTTTTATTGATGCTTCTGCATTGCTGCTACAACTACCGCAATAATGAGTCTGATCTCCCCAGAACTTGAAGCACTAGCGCCCATAAGGATGCTCCCTCTGAAACTAGACTCCCTCTGAGTCTCGATCTCCCTATGGGAAATCTCTCTACTCCCTCCTGGCAACTCACACTGTGCTCCTACACTAGAAACTGGACTGCGAAGTTCTGCACCGGGAATCTCTTGGTTGAAATTGCACCTGCATACTGCAACTGGGCAATTCGTATTGCATGTGTCACTACAACAACTGCCTCATGTGTATTCACTGCAACTAGATCTACAACTGTCATCTAAGTGATTGGCAGCGCCTATTGACATTGAAACTGCTATTATGATACTATGGGCTCCTGTAGCAAAGGTGATGGTCTTGATGCAACAATCTGGAACTGATCGGACTGATCTTCCTTGTTGTAACTGTGTTGGACCCTGCCCATTCTAGCACACTAGAGTCTTATACTCCTCCTCCTCGATCTGGTGCCTTATTACCTCCTTTTGAGCCTAGTCCCTGGATGCGACCCTTCTTCACTTTGCAACTCGCACTGGATAACTCATACTTCCTCTAACGCCTATCTCCGGCAACTGGAAATTGATCTACTACCCAAATCTGCATTCTAGCTAACTCGCACATACTGCTCTGGCAATCTCGTACATCCATATTTAGAAAGCTGCAAAATCTGTGAGACTCAAATATCTAGAGAATACGAACAGAAATTTCCTCTCTTTCCTACGGCCCTACTTCAGCTACTCGCACTCCTTTCTGGAATATGCAATCCTACCTGCTGGTCTACCTCTACAACTGAAAATTTTGGATTTCTGAAGCTAGAAACCCTCTGAGAGAAATCTCCCTTTGTGTGTGCACTTTCTCTTCCACCCAACACGGATTCTGCCCTAACAAACTGCTGCAAAACCCTCTAAGCCCAAACAAGAAATCTGCTCACGAAAATCTGAGTTGCTACTCCCTCTCCCTGCTGGAATCACTAAATCTGGCAAGCAGAATTTTTCTGCCAACCTGCACTGAAAAATCAATCTACCCAGCAATTTGATCTGCCTGGCTTAGGCTCTGGGCAGCCTCCAAAAATTTGTCCTGCTACTCCCAGCGAATTTCTGCTTTCGCTTCTAAAATTTCCTGTCTAATCAATCACGCTCTGAAACCATGTGAAAATTTTGTCTATCACGGCAACTAGAAATTATTTTTCTAGTTCTTAATTTATCTGTTGTCTGCAATGGCAAATACCAAATAAATAATTCACACAGTAATTTTCACAAATAAATTGCGAAAGAAAATAGCGTTGGAAATTGAGAAGATCTAGCACACAATTATTTTTGGACAAATGTTCCTGAAAAAACCTAATGTGGGAAAACGGTGCAACAGTGAGGGTTTTTCTTATTATGCAGCAAGGAAATTCTGAGTACAATCTGGATGCCGAAAACTAACAATCCACAGCAAGAAAATATGGCAAGATATTCCCTAAGCAACCCCAACACTCGCACTGCCTACACTGGGAATAACTCAGCCTCTTGGTGCTGTTGCGCTTCCTCCGAATCATTGTCTCTGCCCCTCACTGACATTGTGTCCCTCTCTGACTTGAACTCTACTGTTGATAGCTCAATCTGCACAAGGCACTGCTCCTCAAGTGTCACCTCTCCATCACGACATCGATCTCTTCTTATATCTTCTGATTAGGACTCCAACGGCCAAGATTAAATCTTAATCAGTGGCTCAGATCATTTATGGATCGATCCGTGTGAGTTTCTAGAGAATTCTCACCTTGACTTAATATACTCTGATTAGTTAACCAGTTTTCCTAAGTTTAGACTTAGGAAACATTAAAAAATAGGTTAATAATCTAATTAAGCCATCTCTAGGAATTTCCAGAAACGATTTCTGGGTTTTGGAGATCTGATGTGTTTTAGCCTCTCCGCACAGTTTCAAGACAAGAACAGATCTAATGCTACAAAAACTTTGTCCTTGCAACTGCAAAAACCCTAGCCTTATCTTCGCACATGAGAGAGAGAGAGAGAGAGAGAATTAACCCAAACACTTTGTCCTTCTATCCTTCTTCGCTTGCCTTTCTTCTGCCTCTTCTTCGCTTGGATGAAGAGGAATGAGTGAGTGTCCACCGGAGGTCGAGTTATCTCCTATATATACAGGCTTCCAAGGATGATGACATGACCTAATGAAGTTGAAGTTTCTAAGTTTACTTAGTTTAGAAACCCTTCATGCACTTTTTTTTATTTATTCCTACCTACTTGTTATTTTTCTTTAACAAGTTATTTACAAAGTAAATACTGAAAATAAACACCAGTGCATGCTCAACATATTACAGATCAGCAACTAAAAGAAACAAGAACAAACACACCACATGACACCATTATTTTTGGACCAATGTCCCCGAAAAAACCCAATGCGGGAAGACCGGTGCAGCTATCTGAGGGTTTTCTTATTAAGCAATATCATAGCACAATTTGGGTGCCGAAACTGACCTACACAACAGAGAATTTCCTTAGCAGCTATACCTCATAGTTTGAGAGAAATCTCTTGGCTGAAACCCCGGAAAATCCTTTCAGCAGCTGTTCAGCACAAAACTACTCCTACAACCCGAGTGTCTGCCCAATCTGGATTGCGTCAGCCCCTCTCTGCCTCACGTTGGCCCTGCGTCAGCCTTTCTTCGCCTGCGTCAGCCACAGGAGGCCCTATGTCAGCTCTGCGAGCCTCTACGTCAGCTATGCTAACCCCTCTAGCGCTCTACGCAGCACTTGGCTGCCTCTGCGTGGCCCTGCATGAGCCCATGCTGGCTCTGCGTCATCCTCCTTGGCTGCTGCGCTACTCTCCCGGCACAATCTCTGCCTTCTCTATTCCTCTGTACTCGATGCCCCTCAGCTGCTCTCTCGATCACTGATTTTATATTCTTAACAAATCTCGCTCTAGAAAATAGAATGACTGATCATCTAATGTAATCTCCAAGTGACCCTCAAGCCTCCTCTTATACTTTTCCTGTTGACATCCCAACAGCCGAGATTAAGTCCCTAATCAACGGCTAAGATTAGATCTGGCTTGATCCATGTCTTTTGGACCACTCTAACATAGATTCATATTAATACACATTAATATTTTATTTTCCCTAAGTTTAGACTTAGGGACTCCATTAAAAATATTAATATTTTAATATCTCCTGATCTGTTTAGAATCTGCCCAAACCCTTTCTGGGTATTGAAGATCTCATGTGCCCCAACCTCTCCACCAAATTCCATGGCTAGAGCACATCCGATGGTACCCCAAATCAACACTCCCTCTTAGCGAGGATTATGCTCTAGCAATACTCCTCACTGAGTATTACTCTGATCATCCGGCATCGGTACCTATGCTGATGCTAGGCCTTCCTGCCCAACATCCTTTGCACTACTGCCTCCTGTACTATTGCCCATGGTTCTGCCACTGCCACTGTTGCATCTGTATGACAGCTCCCTCTGCATCCGTGCTGCAATTGGTCCTTTCTCCCAACACTGCATCTACACTGCACCTCCTCTCATCATGTTGCATCGTGCTGCCCACTGCTACACTGCAACTCAGTTACTGAGAAGTAAGTAACTGACCTCCCAGTTGGGCTAGAAACACCCTCTGATGCTGAAGCTCCCTCTGCCACTGACAAGTGCTCCCTCTCTGACCTTTGCGCCGCTGCAACAACTCCCTGCATCTCGTACCATTGCACACCTCTCTGTGCCTTCCTGCACTGGTGCAACACTCTTGTGCCTCTCACACTGTTGCAGCCTACTAGCTCTGCGCTGTCTCGGGACTCCTGCACTGTAGCTCTCTCTGCCGCTCCATTCGCATCCGTCTCTACCCACTCAGCCAGTCCTACTACTCCTCGACGGGGCTCTCGTAGCAAGGTCTAATCCAAGAGGCTGGGTACCTCGAGGATCCTGCCCCTCATCGTCTGTAGTCCACCTGACTACAACTCGATGTCTCCCCACTTCCGCTCAAGTGGTGCGTGTGCACTCATGGCACAGTCATCGTCTGTCAAAACTTCCTTCTCTTCCCGTGCTAGCGCTGCCTTAGTCTCGGAAGACTCTCCCTTACTCTTCTTCCTTGGGCACTGGGTCGCATAATGACCCATCTCCCCACAGTGGAAGCACTTGATCTTGGAGAGATCTTTCTTCTTCCGCTTCTCCTGTTTTCCCTCAGATGCTAGGGCCACATCCTCCTCCTCCTGCTTGACCTTGATCCCTTTGTTGTTGCTACCTGTCTTTGACTGTCGTCTGATCTCTTCCGGGGGAAGAGTTGCCCACATCTCGTCCCAAGGTAGGAGAGTCCCTCTGCCCAGGATGCTATAAACAAACACTTCCCACTCTTCTAAGACATCATTCAAGGCTGTCCTTACCATAAGATCCTGATCCGGTGTCGCTCATATAGCAGTCAACTGGTCTCGGATCTCATTCAGTCCTCCGAGGAAGGTGTCAATCGATTGACCCTTCTTCATCTGATACGACCTCATCTGGTTCTCGAGCAACATTCTTCTCTGCACAGAAGTATGCTGGTACAGGTTCTTGAGAGCCTCCCACATCTCAACTGTCGTTTCCTTCTCGGCTATATGTGGTACCACATGATCCTTGACCCCGTCAAGGATAATGCACTTGGCCCTCGCCATCGCCTCTTCATACTTGTCGTTATCATTGGGGTCGACTGGGATAGCTATAACCTTCAAGGCAAAGTTCTTGACACGATTCCTGCCAAGCACTAATAAGATTCTGACCTTCCAAACTGCGAAGTTTGATGCTCTGTCCAGTCTATCCTGGTCTCTTACCCCGTGAAGTGCCATGCCACTCCTCTACTTCCCTCTTGGAAGTTCTCTGTTCGACTCCTCTGAGTCTCTACTTCCCATCTGGAAGTTCTCTTCTAGACTCCCTCTGAGTCCTGATTTCCCTCCTGGAAATCCTTTTGTCGCTTGTCAAGATGCCCCCTACTCTAATTGTCTTGTGCAACTGCACTGCTGATCCAGGTTCCTCGGCTAGAAACCCTCGGTAACAACTCCTCTGGCCCTACTATGTCAGGTACTGTTCTGACTATAGTACCTCACCAGTTCCACTCTGCAATATTTCTGCATCCTTCTAGACTCCAGCAATTGCCTCTCTATGAACTGCGCCAGCCCCTCTCTGCCTCACACTGGCTCTTCGTCACCCCAGATGGGTCTGTGTCAGCATTGCGTCAGCCCTCTAGCCCTCTCCGTTAGCAATGCTGGCCTCTGTGAGGCTCTGCGCAGCTCCCGGCTTCTTCTGCGTGGCTCTGGCTGGCCCTGCGTCACACTTCTTGGCCTCTGCGCTGTTAGAAATAGCTTTTGTCACCTCGGGACAGCTATTTTCTACTGCTATTGCTCCGCTCGGCTGATGTCTCTTAGTCCTCCTATGATCTGCAATCACGCTCTGATACCAAGTTGAAATTTCTAAGTTTACTTAGTTTAGAAACCCTTCATGCACTTTTTCTGATTTATTCCTACCTACTTGTTATTTTTCTTTAACAAGTTATTTACAAAGTAAATACTGAAAATAAACACCAGTGCATGCTCAACATATTACAGATCAGTGACTAAAAGAAACAAGAACAAACACACCACATGACACCATTATTTTTGGACCAATGTCCCTGGAAAAACCCAATGCGGAAAAACCAGTGCAGCTATCTAAGGGTTTTCTTATTAAGCAATATCAGAGTACAATCCGGGTTCCGAAACTGGCCTACCCAACAGAGAATTTCCTTAGCAGCTATACCTCACAGTTTGAGAGAAATCTCCTCGCTGAAACCCCGGAAAATCCTTAGGACAGCTCTTTAGCACAAAACTGCTCCTGCAGTCCCAACGTCTGCCCAATCTAAACTGTGTCAGCCCCTCTCTGTCTCACGTTGTGCCTGCGTCAACCTTTCTTGGCCTGCGTCAGCCCCAGGAGGCCCTGCGTCAGCTCTAGGAACCTCTGTGTCAGCTACACTAGCCCCTCTAGTGCTCTGCGCAGCACTTGGCTGCCTCTGCGTGGCCCTGCGTGAGCCCTTGTTGGCTCTGTGTCACCCTCCTTGGCTGCTACGATGCTCTCCCTGCACAATCTCTGCCTTCTCTATTCCTCTGTACTCAATGCCCCGCAACTGCTCTCTTGATCACTGATTCTATCTCTCTTAGCAAACCCCGCTCTAGAAAATAGAATGACTGATCATCTGGTGTAATCTCCAAGTGACCCTCAAGCCTCCTCTTATACTTTTCATGTTGACATCTCAACGTCCGAGATTAAATCCCTAATCAACGGCTAAGATTAGATCTGGCTTGATCCATGTCTTTTGGACCACTCTAACACAGATTCATATTAATACACATTGATATTTTATTTTCCCTAAGTTTAGACTTAGGGACTCCATTAAAAATATTAATTATTTTAATATCTCCTGATCTGTTTAGAATCTACCCAAACCCTTTTTGAGTATTGGAGATCTCATGTGCCCCAACCTCTCCACCAGATTTTGTGGCTAGAGCACATCCGATGCTACCCCAAATCAACAAATGAGGCCGACTTCTTAGCTATCAAGCTGACTTGGTCTTGGAGGGGTATTTTGACACTTTAAATATAAAAATAATTCTTTTGACATGTTACAATATGCCCAATGGGGTCTTCTTCATATGACAATGATTCTATTGACTTCTTGACTCAATGAGAAACCCTAGAAGCACTCAATGGATGCTTGACCTCTAAATAAAAAGACCTTGTGCATGAAACCCATGCTACAAAATAACAATAATATTTTTTCTTTATTTTTACAATATACAAGAATCAAGGGTACATTTCATATTTATGAAGACTGAACCTAGTTACATATTTCAAGAAGGGGGAGATTAACACCTTGCGGGCCCAATGTATAAATGTGGACCCGAATGGGAAAAGTGTGAAAAGGGGTTATAATGAGCGAAGGGGAGTGAGATATATGGTGTCGAGAAGTGGGACCACGCAACCAAAATTAGGGTTTCCCATGTAATGCCACTCCTAAAGCTAGTAGCCAATAGAGGAGATCTCGTGGGACTACAATACAATATTAACCACCAAGTTGGGACAAGGGAACAAGGGTACAATCCAAGCCCATTCTTTTCGCTGAATCCCCCACTAATCCATGTCCGAATATGTCCAAGAAAAGCAAGCATAAAAACTCAATTACTTAATGAAAATCCATAACTTCAGGGTTGGAAGGCCCACCTTCAAACATACAATCATAACAGAGGGGCGAGGGCACACAACGGCTTGCTCAGGTGGCGGAGAATGGTGGCACATCGAGCTATTTGGTGGTTGCAAGGGGTTGTTAGCTGCCGGCTTAAGACAAATCTAGGAGAAAAATTCTCCTATAGGGGTCACCCATTGATGGTGGGTAAGAAGACCTCTACTAGATTGTGTGGCAACAGGCCCTCAAGGAAATTACATATACAAAAATTACCCTGGCTCTAATGCAACGGATCAAGCCCTAGATCCATCCTCAATCTAGCTAATTTGGATCTCCTTTGTTGCTTTGTGTTGTTAGATTTCCTTAAAACCCAGTTAATTGATTTGCAATTTTCTAAGTGTAAAAACCCAGAAACACAAATAACTGATATTCTGGAAACTTAAATCACAAATACACCGAGTTTTCTAACTTAACATGCATAGTGGAAAATAAATCAGAAGACAAACACATCAACCATAGAACACAAGATATACCAAGGAAACCCCAACTTCGAGGAAAACCTACAACGTTGTGTGTTTTATTATTTTCTTTTGCAGCAAAAGATTTTCTTCTTCTGAGAATTACAAGAAGGGAGAAACTTCCCTTTTATCACAGAAATATAATTGATCAATCCTACAAGATTGATCAGATCATTGCTCACTCGATTTGCCAAAAGGCCATGCGAATTTGTCTGTCTGCTCGCACATGCAAGTGCAAATCCTCCCCTCTAACGCACACGTGCGAACTAAAGTTGCACAACTAATCTTAGGGCTAAGGCAATTCGACCTTCACTTGATTTGAATCTCTTCTGGAAGCTGAACCTCTGCAAATTGTTGAACCCTCGGCTCTTCTTTCGTTGTGCTCTTACACCTGTTTGTGGCATTGTGCTCAACTGACTTGCCACCAACTCACTCTATCTCCTCTTATAACTTCGACTTCAACCCTAATCTCCTTCCCAACAGCTGAGATTAAATCGTGATCAATGGTTGAGATTAAATCACAAGTTAACTTAGGAAGTTTTACTTTTTCCTAAGTCTAGCTTTAGGAAATAGTTAAATAAATTAATATTCTACTATAGTGGAAGTCTTATGTGTTCTTCTGCTAGTCTTAGCAGTTAAACAAGCAGAACACTTCCTTTCTACTCCTATCAACACGTGCTCTTTCCTCGGACCCAGCACAATTGAGTATCCCACTTACAACAAACCTGCAATATCACTCATGTGCATCTCTTGCTTACTTGATAATCTCACTCTCTCAATGTCTCGTGCTCCTACATGTCTTTGTACCCTACTTGGCCTTCCCGACTCTTACATCCCTCTTAGCCCTCTCGAACATGCTCGGCACGCTCAGCCCTCTCGACCTTGCTGAGCCCTCTCAACTCTCCACAGGCCCTCTCGGCTCTCTTGCCAAGCCACAAGAATGAATCACTCACCCTTGTACTTATACTTTTCCAAAGGGTGCAATACCATGGGTCATCAGAATACCATGGTCTACGGGTGCAAAGCCCCATCACTTAGTCCACTTACCCCACAAGTGAGAATACTCTCAATGTTACCCAAAACTGTTGAAATTTGATGTTCTATGCTTAAACAATTACTTATTATGAATCTTCTTTCTGCTACAATATCAGTTAAGCAATTGTAAATAAAACATAAACCATATGCACGATAGAAGGCAGCCAAGAACACAATAAGACACAAAAAATTTAGGTCCAATGACCAGGGAAAAGCCCACAAGGGGAAAACCCAACTAGATTCTTCTTCTATTAGAAATCAATTGTTCAGCAGAGAAACAGAATACAATGAGATATGAACAGAATAAGTTCACCCAAATCTGAACTAGTTGTAGCAAGAAGATCTCTGGTAGCAACAGCTAATGCAAACATTGAATCACTTTGGCTCACCAAGTTCTGCTCTTACTCTCCAAGTCTCTCTCTCTCTCTCTCAATCCTTCTCTAGTCTCTCCAACTCTCTCTTTCACAAGTTCGAATTCTCCTTTCACAATGCACAAGTAAGGAGTGAAGATATGAGGCACATATATATAGGAGGAGCAACGAGTTCATGTCATAAAGGAGGAGTAACTCGCATGCCTTGAGGAAGAGTAACATATGCCAATTTAGGGAGAGGTACAAATGCCTTGTAACTCATGCCATAAAGGAGAGAGGGATGCATGCCTTGTAACTCATGCCATAAAAGGAGAGAGGTACACATGCCTTAAAGGAGAGAGTGTAACATATGCATTGAAGAGTGCGTAAGAGGAATCTTTTATGACGAGTCTTTAATGAGTGTAAGAGAGTGTAAGAGGAGTGCAACGAATCCATTAAGAGAGAGAGAGAGTAATGCTTCATTAAGGTGAGAGCGAGTTACGAGTGCCATCAAGAAAAGGTAACATGTATTTCCTTTTTGATAATAATATTATAGTATCATAAGGATAATAATAATATTAATGATAATATTGATGATTAAATAAAAAATTGAACAATTAAGATTGATTAAGGATAAGTTAAGTGATTTTCCATCATCTATACTTGATTACCAATTGAAGTAAGGTGGATTACTATTTTTGGAAATTCATGCTTGAAATGATAGACACGACTTTCTATTTTTAAAAAGTCACTCTAGAATTGTTAGAAATGAAATTTGTTAGGTCCCTATAATATTAATGATTCCCCCATTATTATTGTCGTTGTATCCCTTATTATTATTGTTGTGCCCCTATTGTCCCCATATTGTTATTATTGTGCCCCATAGAATTCCTCTATTGTTATTTTTGTGCCTTTATATTATTATTGTTAGGTCGGCTTGGTTATATTATGACCCCTTAGACTCCTATATATAGAAATGAGGTTTTGTCATTTGAATCATTTAAGAATTGTTCATTTGTGTAATGTAAAGAAGGTTGCCCCCTCGAAGAGGCTTATTTCTAAGGCGTTGATCTATCTTTTTTATCTTTTTGTGAGTTGGTTTCATAAAATTTGGTATCAGAGCTTTGGATTCTAGGGTTTCGCTACTCCAAACAGGTCATCGTGGAATTTTCGCTATAACTTTTTTTCTGCGACGTTTCAGAAGCTACAAAAAAAACCCATTTGAGCCGAAATCGTTCTGAACTTCGGATCTGAATTTCAGAGCTTGTCTCGCTATATTTGCGAAGATATGATCTAAGGAAGTTAGGGTTTTTGCAGACTCCCGAATTACATTCCAAACAGGTGACCGGGGGAAAATTGCCATAACTTTTGTTTTGAGCATCAAATTGAAATTTCGTAAGAAGTTTCAGAAAGAGGACGGTCTGTAGTTTTCTGTGTATCAGTTTCAGGTACTAAGGTCGAAACAGTGACACGTGGAACGTCATACAAGTTCGCTCTACTGAACTAGTCTATAATCAGGTCACCGTGGAAGATTTGGCATAACTCTTCCTTGGAGAATCCAATATTGATCAGACTTGCAGAGTTAGAAAGAGGACTCAAAGGGCTACCACAGGACGAGATTTCAAATATTCAAGATCTGCAGTTACAGAGATACAATAGATCCAATATCAAAATCTTACAAAGTGAAGAAAAAAAAGGTATAGTTTTTTTTAATTTTGCATAAGAGTGGTTTGAAAAATTAGTTTGAAGGAATTCAAAGGGAAAAGTAAAGAATTATTAGCATTAATTAACGCCCCGAATAAAGAAAATGGAAACACCTAGTAAGCAACCTGAAAGCTCTAGCATGACCCGTGAAGAAAATGAAGAAATGCAACATGATATATCAAAATTACAAGACCAAGTACAACAAATTTCACTCTCACTAAAGGTAAATAAAGCCAAAATGAATGGCGTGGAAGCTAATATGAATGGCATGCAAATTAAGATGAATGGCATGGAAGCTAAGATGAATAGCATGGACGCTAAGATGGAAGCTAAGATGAATGGCATGGACGACAAGATGGAAGAATTGAAGATAAATTTGAATAAGTTGCTACAAGAAATGGTCACTAATGGTGAAAGGGTAGTAAAGGAAACTCATGATGAGAATAAAAAAAATGTTAATCATGATTTCATAGACTCTAATGTTGGATTGAAGACCCACCATGTTCCAAAAATCAATATGAGGAAATTTGATGGCAAGGATCTCGGAACATGGATACTACAGATGGAGCAATTTTTTGATCTCCATAATGTGCAAAACACACAAAAGGTACGTATTGCAACTTTATATTTGGAACCAAATCAGTTTGTATGGTATCGATGGCTTTTCTATCGTAAACAAATTGTCACTTGGGCAATTTTTACAGAAGAAATGATAGCACATTATGAGGATACAAAAAGCAACACCTTTTTTAGCCAATTGATAAATTTCAAACAAAAGGGTTCAATGATGGAGCACATTGAGGACTTCCAAAAATTGAACATAAGGGTAAAAGATATTCCAGAGGAGCATAGGATTGATGTGTTCATAGGGACTTTAAAGGATAATATCCAACATGAGGTTCGCCTTTGGGAACCTGATTCATTGGAGAAGGCATTCAAGTTAGCAAGAAAAATGGAAAGCAAAATTATGGCAACCAAGAAGCCTACCACTCACAACTACAAAGATGGAAGTGTTGTGGCCCCTAGCCTTCCACAACCTACAAGGTTGACACCACAACAATTGGAAGAAAAAAGAAGCAAAAGGGCTTTGTTACAGTTGTAATAGCAAATACACTAAAGGTCATAAGTGTGCTGAGAAGAAATTATTCTACATAGATTGTGAAGATGAGGAAGAAAAGGAACAATAAATTTTAAAAGAAGAGGATATAGTCCAGGAACAAACCCTAGATAAAGAAGAAATGAATCCAACCATATCTTGTAATGCATTGGTTGGGATTACCACTCCTCAAACTATCAATATAGAAGGACATATCAAGAAGAAAAAGGTAATAGTGTTGATTGATTCAGGAAGTACCCATAATTTTATTCATCGTAAGATAGCAAAGGAATTGAATTGCTTCCTATATCCAGCACCAGAGTGTCAAGTGATGGTTGCAAGTGGAGGAACCATAACTTGCTCTGGAAAGTGCCATAATATCAAGCTATCCATGGGAGAATATGTATTGAATAGCCCAATGCTTTCCTTTCCAATGGGTGGTGCTGATGTTGTACTAGGAGTCCAATGGCTACAATCCTTGGGTACAATAGCTTTTAATTTTCAAGAACTTTTCATGAAATTTTCTGCGGAAGGAAAGGAAGTTGAATTAAGGGGTATTGCAGAGAAACCGAGAAAGATAATCAGCTCTAACGGTATGACAAAGCTTCTAAAGAAGGAACAACGAGGTGTAATTGCACAATTATGTTCATTAGAGGTTCCCACATCGAAATCATCTATTTCTCCAGATCTCCAAAAAGTCTTGGACAATCATTCCAAAGTATTTGAGACTCCCAAAGGTCTCCCACCTATTCGTGATCATGATTATGCTATTCATTTGATTCCAAGAAATGTTCCTCCAAACATCAGGCCGTACAGATATCCCTATGCCCAAAAGAGTGAAATTGAACGTGTGGTTGCAGAAATGCTAGAGGCTGGTATAATTCAACCTAGTCAAAGTTCTTTCTCTGCCCCAGTAGTATTGGTGCACAAGAAGGATGGATCATGGCGCATAGTTCTGGATTATAGGGAGCTCAACAAGCTAACTATTAAAGATAAATTTCCCATTCCTGTCATTGATGAATTATTGGATGAATTGCATGGATCAATTTACTTCACCAAGTTGGATTTTCGTTCAAGATATCATCAAATCAGAATGAAGACTGAAGACTTTTCGAAAACAGCATTTAGAACTCATGAGGGTCATTATAAATTTTTGGTCATGCCTTTTGGCCTTACCAATGCACCTTCTACATTTCAAGGTTTGATGAATTCCATTTTCAAACCCTTCCTTAGAAAATTTGTGTTAGTATTTTTTGATGATATACTAATCTACATCAAGCCTTGGAAGGATCATGTTGAACATGTTGACAGGGTGCTCAAACTATTGCAGGAGAAACAATTATATGCAAAAAGCTCCAAATTTTTCTTTGGAGTACAAGAGGTGGAATATCTAGGTCATATTGTATCTCATGAAGGTGTTAAGGTAGACCCTAGCAAAATTAAAGTCATTACGGAATGGAAAATCCCCAAATCCATAAAACATCTGCGAGGATTTCTCGGGTTGACAGGGTATTATCGCAAGTTTGTTAAGAATTATGGGAGAATAGCAGCACCTCTAACAACATTATTGAAGAAAGATGCATTTCATGGACCCTAGAAGCAACAAAGGCCTTCGAACATCTTAAAGAGGCAATGTGCCAAGCACCGGTCTTAGCTACGCCGGACTTCACAAAAACCTTTATTGTGGAATGTGATGCTTCAGGAAATGGAATTGGTGTTGTTTTAATGCAAGATGAAAGACCCATTGCTTTCGAAAGTCGTCCAATAAAGGGAAAGTATTTACACAAAGCAATTTATGAGAAGGAAATGTTGCCAATACTACATGCACTTAAGAAATGGCGAACCTACCTAATGGGAAGACACTTCAAGGTAAAAATGGATCATGATAGTCTTAAATACTTTTTAAAACAAATATTATCCTCTGAAGAGCAACAAAAACGGGTCACAAAAATGTTGGGTTATGACTTTGAAATCATCTACAAAAAAGGGAAGCAAAATGTTGTGGCAGGTGCACTCTCAAGAAAGGATGAGGATGTGGAAGCATTGTTGTGCACCATTTCTAGTATCCAACCAGATTGGATAAATGAAGCAAGGGAGGAATGGAAGAATGACGAAGAAGTGTGTGCACTCATTCAAAAGTTACAACAAGATTCCAGTACATCTGATACATTTAGCTGGAAAAATGATTCATTATGGTACAAAGATCGCTTATACCTATGTAAGAATTCCCAACTCAAACAAAAGATTGTTATGGAATTGCACACTTCTCCCTTAGGAGGGCACTCAGGATTTTTAAAAACTTACCACAGGGTTAAGAAGGATTCTTTTTGGGATGGCCTTAAATCGGATATTCAAAATTTTGTGGCGAAATGTTTGGTTTGCCAACAAAATAAAGTTGAAACAATTAAGACCCCAAGTCTATTACAACCTTTATCCATTCCAAGCCAATGTTGGGAGGAGGTTTCAATGGATTTTATCACAGGTTTACCCAAGTCCGAAGGAAAGAGTGTCATCATGGTGGTAGTTGACCGACTTACCAATATGGACACTTTTGTACATTATCACATCCATTTAAAGCCAGTACAGTTTCCACTGCATTTATGGAAACAATTCAAAAGCTACATGGAAACCCAAAGATTATTGTAAGCGATAGAGATCTCATTTTAACTGGAAATTTTTGGACAGAATTATTTTCTTGTCTCGGTACTCACTTAGCTCATAGCTCATCTTATCATCCTCAATCTGATAGGAAAACTAAGATAGTAAACAAATATTTGGAAGGATATCTTCGTTGCTTTGTATCTGATAAACAGACACAAAGGGTCAAATGGTTGTCTCTGGCTGAATGGTGGTATAACACTTCCTTCCATACTGCAGCAAAAATGACCCCATTTATGGCACTTTATGGATATCATCCACCATCCATCACATCATATTTAAGAGAAAATTCTAAGGTTCAAGCAGTGGAGCATCACATCGAGCATCAACAACAAGTTCTCCAACTCTTAAAGGATAACCTCACATTGGCGCAAAATAGAATGAAGCAACAGGCAGATCAACATCGTAGCGAAAGAAGTTTTGATGTAGCTCATTGGGTATTCCTACAGCTACAACCATATAAACAAATGTCCCTCAAGCAAGCTAAGAAGGATAATAAATTATCACCAAAGTATTATGGTCCGTACAAGGTGTTGCAAAAGATTGGTACTATGGCATACAAATTGGAGCTTCCTGCAGCTTCTCGAGTGCACCAAGTTTTCCACGTTTCATGTTTAAAGAAGGTTATAGGCGACAAGCTCTCAGTTCAAACAATATTGCCAGAACTTCACAAGAAAGGAAAAATTATATTGGAACCGGAAGCAGTGACAGAAACAAGAACTCGACAGCTACGAAATCGATCAATTTCGGAATATCTCATCAAGTGGAAGAACTTATCCGCTAAAGATTCCACATGGGAAGATGAGAATTTTATACAAAAGCATTCAAAACTACCCAAGTGTTGAGGACAACACTTTTGGAGAGGGGTATGTTAGGTCCCTATAATATTAGTGATTCCCCCATTACTATTTGCGTTGTATCCCTTATTATTATTGTTGTGCCCCTATTGTCCCCATATTGTTATTATTGTGCCCCATAGAATCCCTCTATTGTTATTTTTGTGCCTTTATATTATTATTGTTAGGTCGTCTTGGTTATATTGTGACCCCTTAGACTCCTATATATAGAAAGGAGGTTTTGTCATTTGAATCATCTAAGAATTGTTCATTTGTGTAATGTAAAGGAGGTTGCCCCCTCGAAGAGGCTTATTTATAAGGCGTTGATCTTTGTTTTCTATCTTTTTGTGAGTTGGTTTCATAACAAAATTCTATTCAAGGAAATTCATCCCTTAGCTGCCAATTTTCAACAAAAACATTAACACTCCCTCTTAGTGAGAGATGTATTCTCACAACACACCTGGAAGTGGCTTTACTTTCGAACTTGGAACACATTTCCACCCTTGATTTGGTACCACAGCTACTCCATATGACACAGAAGCAATTCCCGTTGTATGACAGGGACCCTTCATCAAAGATATCCTACTCCTACAAGACTCTCGCTCTTGAGCATCCTACAAGACCATCTTGTACCATGACACAATCTTGTAACATTACTCTCTCCCATCTACATGGCCATCTCGTACCATGACTCTTGAAAGACTACTCGCTCCCACCTACATGGCCATCTCATACCATGACTTCCCGAAGCTAAAGGTTGTCTTCCTCTAAGCTGCTGATGCACCCCTAAGCCTACTAACTCCCTCTGAAGACTAACTCCAAATCACAAGCCTTCTCAACCCTTAAGGTCCCTACTTGACCTTCACTCCAAGTTTCTCACTTGGACCTCCAATGGCTATCTTAGCGCTCTAACCATCTCGATCCTGCCTTCTCAGCCCCTCTTCTATCACAGGAATAAATCTGGCCCTTACTCAGCCCCTCTTCTATCACAGGAATAAATCTAGCCCTTACTCAGCCCCTCCAAGCTCTGATCTCTTCACAAGACCTTCACACCTAGATCATAATGAATCTCTCATTCATTTCTCTCTATCTACACACCAATCTGCAACTGTCCACAACTCCTCGTGTGAACGATCCGCTCCATGTCTCCCTGGGCCTACTAATACTGGCCTTCAAGGCCCATACAAGTAGTCTTCCATACATAGCCAACTCTCTTGGCATGGGTCTTCAAAACACTATTGCTACTTGCAACAGTTCCTACAGGTCCCTCTTAGAGATGTTACCTATGCAAATCTCAGATCCAACTGCCCTTCTCAAAGACCATGCTCTGATACCATGTTAGATTTTGGGCACTATATTTAGTGCACACACACACACAGACCAAATCTGGTAACAACTTCCTATTAACTTTACACAGCTAATGAACTAAAACACACTGATGTGTCTAACCATAAACAAATTTAGCACAACGGAACTCATAAAACCAACAATCAGATCATGCACAATATCATATTACACACAAGTTTTGCCCAGTCAACTATTCTTCATTAAATTCTTCTCAAAACCTACTCGAGTTCCCTTACTGGGATAATCACCCTCAAGAAACTTACATATACAACAATTACCATGGATTTGATCCAACGGATCAAGCCCTAGATCCATCCTCGATCTGGTTGATCTGGATCTCCTTTGCTACTCTGTGCTCTTTCCTCGGACCCAACACAACTACATATCTCACTCATAGCAAACCTGCATTCTTACTCATGCAAAACTCTTGCTTACTTGAGAGAATCTCTCTCTCAATGTCTCATGCTCCTGCACATCTCTATGCCCTGCTCGGCTCTCCACAAACCCTCTCGGCCCTCTCAACTCTCTTGCCAAGCCACAAGAATGAATCAGTCACCCTTGTACTTACACTTTTTCAAATGGTGCAATACCATGGGGGTCTATACCATGGGTCTATTGGTGCAAAGCCCTGTCACTTAGTCCACTTGCCCCACACGTGAGAATACTTTGGATGCTACCCAAATCATCAACAAGATGTAAGTACATCAATTTGGATTAATTCACATTGTTGAAAATAACTTCTGAAATCTCCTATTGGGAAAAGCTTAATATTTATACTTAGTATTTGTAATGCAATGGTCATTTTTCCTATACGATATCCTATTTTACTGGCTAAGCTTGTGCATTTTGCCATTTACTTTTATTAACACCTTTCTTGTTGGGAATAGATATTGCAACCAGAGGACAAGGAAAGAAGTTTGGCGATGGACAGAGTGTACTAGTAGATAAGAGGAACTGACACAAAAAGTGAAAATCTACAAACATATTCAAAATCTAATACATTAGGTGGTGAAGAAGCATTAAAACCAAATGGTAACAGATTGCAAGTCTTTCTCGTGTATAAATTTGATATCATCTTATATGGTCTTTTTAGTCATATTTTAAAGTCATACTGTTGTTCCTTGTTTTGTATTCCAGTTTCTAGAGCTAGCTTTCTTCAGTTAAAGTCTTAAGCAATGTCTCGATATTGTAACTGTTATGTTATTGGTAGAATTCTCTTCTTCCCAAAAAACAAATAAAAGGGTAATCATAGGGCTATCCTCTAAAAAGCATGCACATGTCCCCAGTGAATCCAGTTGAAAGCAAAAATTATTTATAAGAGCAAGATTGTAACAAAAGGAGCTAAAGACCAACTCACTAGATTCGTTTCAGGTAATGATGATATATGTCTTCCAACTGTGCTGCATGTGCCGTCTTGGTGTATTCCTGAAAGAGAACAAACATTGGCATTATTATGAACATTCTTTTATATTTTATGCAATTCGGAAAAGATTATGCAACTTACCAAATTAAAATGGTTGGAATTATATCAGCCTGCATGCATAAACCTTGTGTATTTTTCTGACAACAGAACATGGATGCAGTTTTAGAGACGCTGCAAAGAACTTTATGTTTATTAATTAGTGCTTAATAACAAAGGCTCAATTTAATGGCCAACAGATAGCAAATAACGCCTTGCATCTGATAGAGAACTTTTGGTTCAGAGAATAGCAGGATGGCAAATATTGCTCTGTGATTATAAAAAGAATTCTAGTTAAAGTTTAGCAACTGACAATTTCTGTCTGTCATAAGCTCAAATCACCAATGCATGTACCCTGACAGCAAAAATGGGCGGTAAATGGCCTTAACTTCATTTTAGGGTGCTCTGGTTTAAGGTTCATTTGTCCAGGTATGAAGTCACTGAAACATATCAGCAATTGTATTGAGAGAAGCGAAGTTCATCTACATCCTAGGTGAGTGAGGGGACAATCCATCAACTCTTAGTGTAACAATAAATTGGATGTAGGCAGTGCTTTGAGTACACTGGATATGGACACTAGCCAATACTCATCTAAACCTAGGTCTAATATGCACCTCCAGGATGCAAAACTTGAGGATGCATATCTCAAGCTTCATACAAATGGCCACGGCATCAAATTTTGAATCTCAAGATATACAATCTCAATATTTGCAACCTTGGAGCAGACAACCTTAGATGGATCTGGGCAAATCAATAGAATGCTTGTGGGTCAGTCTGAATACTGAAAACAATGCCACGGAAGGTCTAAAGGAATTATACATTTGGGAGTTCCAAAAGATAGGATGTGTTTAAGATGAACATTCAAATGACAGGCCCTCTTTGGAGAGACTGATGCTTGGACATACAGCAAGGCAGTCCAGAAATATGACTAGTAGAAGCTATAGCCCCTGCTTGCTCTATTCCCTGCTTCATCACAAACACCCTATAACCCCGCTTTTGAAAAGTAGATGGGCCTCGTCAGATCCGGACCCCAGGTGGCTACATGTGTCATAGATTCCATAATGTGCGGTATTTCTGCATTTCCTACAAACTATAAGTTTTTGCTTGGCTGGTCATCCTATCAAAATCAAATGTTGCCAACAAAATCTCATCTGACAAAAGCTGGTTTCACAAATGCCCAATGCCCAGTTTGCAGTAAAACTGAGTCTTTGAAACACAATATGTGAGAATGTCAAATTGCTAGAGGTTGTTGGCAGCAGGTACAGATGCAAGTTTATTTGCTTCTTCAGGGTGGCATCCATTGGAGGGATGCCGTACTGGGTGACTCCAAACAATTAGTGCTTTTAGTGTTTATGGGATTGTGGAACTGCTTCGGAATTACTGTTTTGCTCTCCATCTAGACACAAAAGCGTAAATGACTTTTTGCCAAGGAAGATAGTTGTGTGTTTGTTTTCTGTATGATTTGGCGGGTAGAGGTATGCAATCAGCTCTATGCCAAGGATTATCTCCTAATCAGGGATGTTTTAGCCTATTCTGGTCTGATTTCTGCTTTGGTAGCGTTGAGGATGAACTTTCCAATTTTTTTTCTCCTCTGCCCATCGCATACGCTCCTTCGTGGTTCTTCTCTCTGTAAATATCACCAGTATAGTATAAGAAGTATTTTTCAAGACAAAAACATTAGTGCAAAATAACAAAGGGTCGATTTCAAGGCCAACAGGGAGGAAGTAACACCCCGTGTCTGATACAGAACGTTCGGTTCAAAGAATAGCGGGATGGCAACTATTGCCCTGCGATTATAAAATGAGTTCTAGCTAAGGTTTAGTAACTGGCAATTTCTGTCTGTCGTAAGCTCAATGCACTCATGCCCTAATAGCAACAATGGACAGTAATTGGCTTTCCTTCATTTTTGGGTGCTCTGGTTTAACGTTCATTGGCCCAAGTACAATTGCACCGAGAGAAGCAAGGTGTATTTTACAGCCCGGGTGAGGGTATAGATGATCCATCAGTTCGTAGTGTAACAGTGCATTGAATCTAGGTATTGCATTGGGTGCACTGGGCATGGACACTAGCTCATACTCATCTACATCTGGGTCTATCATTCACCTCCAGTTTGAAAGTTCAAGGATGCATATCTCGAGTTCATACCAGTGGTCGAGTTATCAAATATGGAATCTAGAAACATACAATCTCGCTATTGGCGACCTCGAGATGGATAACAGACCCGTGCTTAGATAGGTCTGGGCTAATCAACAGAATGTCTGCAGGTTCGTTTGAATACTTAATAAGTTAATTCAATACCATGAAAGATCAACAGGAAGGATTTTTCCAATTCTCCGTTGAGATGAATAGACTGTTTAGGGTTTTCGAAATGCTGACATCTGGTATAAAATAAAACAATAAAATTAATTAATTCAATACCATAGAAGTTCATCAGGAAGGATTTTTCCAATTCTCCATTGAGATGAATAGACTGTTTAGGGTTTTCGAAATGCTGACATTTGGTATACAATTAAACAAGAAAGAACAAACTCAAAACTAATGAATTTAACTAAAAGAAAATTCAATTATGGGGTAAGCTAACCAGAGCGCTTTTGCAGTTCATACGTGTTGGGTTTCTGAGAGGAAAACTGATAGTGTGCTGTGAAGTCCCCGGCTGCTTAGAAATCCAGCAATAATGTCCTCCAACTCGAACGAACCTACGGGATGCCCGTTGGGTACCTGTAACACAACAACATCCTTGTTTTTCTTCTTCTTCTTATTCTTCTCCGTCTTGGCCTGTTTGGCGTGTTTTATGGAAGTGGAATACTCTTCAATGGCAGCATGAATGTCCCTCTTTCTCTTCTTATGGTCTTTGCAACGAGATTGTTCAGTATGGCATGGGACAGGCTCTTCTTCTTTGCTGGATTTGGAGGGCATATCTGAACTGTTCATTTTCATTTTCATGTTGAGCTGTAATGAGCGAGGTAGGAAATGCAGAGTCGAGTTTTCGACAACCATTTCCAATCAATCTGCTGCTGTTATGGCAGCTAGTTGGTGTTGATATCAGACAAGCATCTGGTTGGAGCCTCTGAACTCAACTCAATTCAGTCAGCCAATAAACCCAGAAGGAACAGTATGCCGGTTTTGTGTGGGTTGATATTTTAAAATCTTTGTTGGAAGCTTATGGAATTTTATTTTATTTTTTTAAACATCCCGTTCGTTTATTCAGTTTAATAATTATATATTAGAAAATAGATCATAAGCTCCATAGAAACGTGTTCTTGATAGTAAAATTATCTCAAGGCAATTGTGTTCGGAAGAAAAACAGGTTTGTAATTGAAATTAAATGAAACGAAATGATATTTTAAAGTTTATGAAACTAAAAATAGTTTATGAGATCATTAGTTTCTTGTTTTTCATTTTTTGCAATTTAATCATTTTCTGATTCAAATTAATGATGAGCTTATCCAACTTTCCAACAATCCCCTCGCTAAAAAGACAATGAAAAGAAATTGATGCTAATGTATTCTCGTAACTTTCTCTGATGTCTTTAAATATATCACATTCCAAAATGAAATGTTTTTCCGATTCCACTACCCCAACCGTGCAAAATGTACACACTCGTTCTTCCCAAGCTTCTTTAGGCCTTTTCCACCGTCCTGTTTCACACCGAAGTTGATGCGAGTTGGTCCTTAATTGAGCAATAAGAACCTTTGCCCACCACGGAATGCTATCTCTAATGAACTCTTTTTGTTGTAGATCACACATAGGGTTGAATTCCTCAATGTAATACTTCTTTCTACCCAACTCTTTTCCCTATACCCTTTTACGAAACTTCTCCATAACAAAATTCTTTAGCTCCTTGCTATTTGTGGGACAGGCATTTGCTCACAAAGTTGTCCTCATCTTTTAGGATTTTCAAAAAAAGATATGGGTATTGTGAAAGTAATAGTTATATGTGGTAAAACCCCGATCGGGGTGCATGCCAGTGGATGGAAGTGTCTGCAGGCAGTAATAAAGAGTACAGGTGATTTACGTACCATTCCCCGCCACACGCTCAAGACGATGGGTGCAGTGGCCCTTGGCATGAGTACATGCAAGGATGGTGAGAAAGGTGGCAGAGATGGCAAGGGCGAGGTGGGATGTATAGCAATTAAGGCGGGACAAAAGGGTAAGAACTATAATTTGGCTAGTGGAGCAAGGAGCTGGAACAGTAGAGAGGGAAGGTGATGTCAACAGCGGCATCAACCTTAGAGCGGCAATGAGTATGTATCTTGGCTCTTCGCCTCCTTTGCAATGTTGACCTAGTTTGATTCTTGCTAGGGGAGAGGGAGATACTCGGGAAGGTTAATTGGTGGAAATGCAAGGGGAAATGAAGGAGGCGTTGAGCTATAATAGTTTGGCTATGCGTCTTTGTTTTAAGCCTGTCGGGATTTGACCTTGCCTGTGGCAATGTGGATGATGCAGGAGCATCCGAGCACCCTTCATTCAAAACGGAATTCAAAGCTGTGAAAGGGCAAACGTGGACAATCATTGTAAACCAGGGCAAATTCTGTCAAAACATAGATAAATTGATGGAATTGATAAGTCTATAGAAGACTTGATTAAATGTAATTATCTGCCATGTGTGCGTATAGAGAGACTTAGGGGATTTGATTGAGCAATTGTGGGAGAAACTCATGGATCTTAAACAATCCCTCGCTTTTGTAATTTCCTATATAAAAGAGTCTGTGTTGTGTGAAATAGAGAGAGAGAGAGGATACAATGTAGTAGCAGGGCAATTTGTGACTAAGGCCAAGAGGCCTTAGCCTGTAATAGAGTTCTGTATATAATTGAAATATATGTGTTATTATACATTTGTGTGTTATTTGTATTTTGTGTGTCTGTGTATGGTTTACATATAAGTTCTTATTGTAAGTTAATAAATATGCATATGCGGGTGTAAAGGACGAAGTTCTATGAACTTCGCCTTCGTCAGAGTATGGCAGGGTAAATGTGTGTTATAACGTAATTCCACCAATAAGCGAATGAGAGATCCGTTAAAACGGCAAAGAACGAAAATCGTTGGATCGTCTAGATCGACGGATAATATTGGCGGAACGAGAGAACCCTGACGAAAATCGTGAGAACCTGGAGGAACCATCATAGCCGTTAGATCGGACAAACCCAGCAGATCCAACAAATCAACGGTCATCGCGTGGTAACAAGCGCTGAAGTTTAATTCTAAAAACGGTCCCAAGAAAATCATTTAAAGGATTTTAAGGTTCTGAAGGATCGTACCATCCGTTTAAGGGGTGATTGGACGCATATCACGTGCTAATAAGCGTGGACATTAATTTAGAATTTGGACGCAATGAGGGTTTATACAACGGGCTTAAAACCTTGTTGAGTTCCGGCCATCGAAACTGTTCGTTAGTTAATTGATCGAACGATAATTGCGCTCGAATGTGCGCGTGGGTTAACATTTCTGGTGAACCCGATAGGTTATGAATTGGGGTTTATTTCCGTTGAGTTTCGGCCATCAACCATTGTTGGTTGATTGGTCGGGTTTTGTTGTAATTCTGCTGATTTTAAGGCTTCTGATATATATGTGGGCCCATAACCCATAGGTCCACACGCGAAGAATGTAAAAATGCAACTTTGCTGTGTCAAAGCAGCTTAGTTGTCATCATTTTTGGTATCAGAGCGGGAAAAGGTTTCCTACGAAAAGAGTTCGAGTGCAAAAGAAATAGGTACAGAAGTAGGTATAGTTATGTTGAAGATTAGTGAGTTTATGGTCTTATATTTTCGTACAGAATGCGGCAGAAGAAGGTGAGACGATTACAGCAGCTTAGAGCCAGGAGTGCTCAAATGGTTCCGAAGAAGAGAGAACCAGAGAGATGCCGAAAGACTAAGCTCAAAGGAGAGAAGCTTGGTGAGGTATAGTGTAGTAGGGAGGACTTGTTACTACAGAGGTTTCGTTGCAACTCAGTGAAATATCATAAAGGCAATTCCACAGAGGATGTGGGTAGAATTGCTAAGGGATGAAGGAAGCGTATGACCCGGAATCATAATTTTTTTTTAACTCGGGAGTCCGATGCAGGAGTATCCGAGCACCCTTCATTCAAAACGGAATTCAAAGCTGTGAAAGGGCAAACGTGGACAATCACTGTAAACCGGGGCAAATTCTGTTAAAACATAGCTAAATTGATGGAATTGATAAGTCCCTAGAAGACTTGATTAAATGTAATTATCTACCATGTCTGCGTATAGAGAGACTTAGGGGATTTGATTGAGCAATTGTGGGAGAAACTCATGGATCTTAAACGATCCCTTGCTTTTGTAATTTCCTATATAAAAGAGTCTGTGTTGTGTGAAATAGAGAGAGAGAGGATACAATGTAGTCGTAAGGCAATTTGTGACTAAGGCCGAGAGGCCTTAGCCTGTAATAGAGTTTTGTATATAATTGAAATATAGATGTTATTATACATTTGCATGTTATTTGTATTTTGTGTGTCTATGCATGGTTTACATATAAGTTCTTACTGTAAGTTAATAAATATGTGTATGCAGGTGTAAAGGACGAAGTTCTATGAACTTCACCTTCGTCAGAGTATGGTAGGGTAAATGTGTGTATAACATAATTCCACCAATAAGCAAATGAGAGATCCATTAAAACGGCAAAGAACAGAAACCGTCAGATTGTCTAGATCTACAGATAATATTGGTGGAACGAGAGAACCTTGACAAAAATCATGAGAACCTAGAGGAACCATCATAGTCGTCTGATCGGACAGATCCAACAAATCAACGATCATCGCGTGGTAACAAGTGTTGTAGTTTAATTCTAAAAACGGACCCAAGAAAATAATTTAAAGGAGTTTAAGGTTTCGAAGGATCGGACCATCCGTTTAAGGGGTGATCGGACGCATATCCCATGCTAATAAGCACGGACGTTAATTTAGAATCTGGACACGACGAGGGTTTATACAATGGGCTTTAAAACCTCGTTGAGTTCCGGCCATCAAGACCGTTCGTTGGTTGATTGATCAGACAGTAATCGCGCTCGAATGTGCGCGTGGGTTAACATTTCTAGCGAACCCGATAGGTTATGAACTGGGGTTTATTTCCGTTGAGTTCCAGCCATTAACCATTGTTGGTTGATTGGTTGGGTTTTGTTGTAATTCCGTTGACTTGAAGGCTTCCGATATATACGTGAGCCCATAACCCACAGGTCCACGCGCGGAGAATGTAAAGATGCAGCTTTGCTGTGTCAAAGCCGCTTAGCTGTCATCAGTGGACCTTGCTTTGGGTGGCAATGAGAACCCAGGCTTTGAATACTGTGGGCGGAGTGGGGTTGGCCACTGGGGTCGGGTAGGCAGAAGCTCGACGTCAAAGGCTGAGGGTAGCAAAGGGAAATTAATATGTTGGGTAGGAAGATGGACCAATGGTTGAAACCATGGCAAACTATGGGGAATTTAGAGTAATTACTGCGCTAAGGGACCAACCAGGATCCCTGTGGGGGATGTCGAGCATGATAAGGGCAGAGGAACTGCTCTGGCTTACTGGGCGGAGGGGAATGGGACTGCACTACGAGGAGGGAAATTGGTGGGGTTGAGGCTAAGCTCATATGCATGGCCTTCGTTGGTGTTTGTCAACAACACTGACTACGTGAGGCAATGGGGAGGGAGAAGTGAAATGTTAGAAGGGATACAGAGTTCGACCCTTTCTTAGGACTAGCTCTCCGGCCATCTTGCCCCTGGTACTACTAGCAAATGAAAAAGGTTAATGAATGAGGAGAATGACGGCATTGACAATTCCAGTCAAGACAGTAACCAAGGATATAATATGTTACAGTGCTTGCAGTTAATAACTCTTTCCTGTGAACAGGTGTCAAACCGTGTTGATATGGCTCGGCCAACGAGAGGATGGGGACATGGAAGACAAGGCCGAGAACGTGGAAAGGCTAAGGGCCCGAGCATGTCAGAACCCCGCAGAGGAAGGAAATCGGTGGAGCATATTATCAGTGAAGCAGCTGTGGCATACCAAGAGAGAACGGATTAAGGCATTTGGAATTTGCTAGAAGAATGGGAAGAAGAAATCAAGCAGGGCAGTGAGACAGAGGAGGAGGTGGAGAATTGGAGGACACTAGTCTCGGGCCCTGGGAATACCAGAGGAAGGATAACCCAATTCAAGTAGACATTATACCTCTATTGGCTAATGAAAAGCATGTTGGGTAAGGCCCATGTATAGATCTCGGTGGGGATGGCGGTCTCTCTCCAAGGGATGCCGAGTTACAAACAGGATCTGCAGAAAATTCAATTTCAACTCCATAAGTAGGACATTAGACTGGACAGAATTGAAAGACACATTCCATGCATCCTGGAATTGTCTGATATGCCTGGAGCAATTGTCAAGGATCTGGCACCTGTGGAATCGACATCGGAGGAGTAGAAGGGCTAGGTAGTTTACCATGTTTACTTTTGTTATATATGCGGTTAGCATTTACTTTTCGTCATGCATGTATAAGGATAGAAAGATATATAGAGTATGGTCATGAAACAAAGACATATATAGTTTGGCTAGAAAGATTGAAACTTTATTGTTTTTGGATGGCTTACAACGAGGATAGGTGGTCAACAGACTTGTTTTCCCATTGGGCAAGTTGAGGCCACCTATCCAACCTATGTGGTGTAAATTTGTTGGTTATAAATAGAAAATGAAAGGTTCTGCCAAACTTAACAAAAAAATAGTTATATGTCATAAAATACTCCATTACATTAATATTTATATATTTTATTAGGTTGGAGATTATTATTTATACTTATTTTTTAATAAGAATAATTAAATTTCTTAATATATAATAAATAATTAAAAGATGAAATAATTTATGTTAGAAAATTAATTTTTATTCCGAGTTTGTAATAGGAAGGGTTATTTTTCACCGTGATGACCAAAAGAGCTTCAATATGCATGGGGCTTAGGTATTACTACCAATAACCAAGCAGAATATCTAGCTCTTTGGTAAGAGCTAGAAATAGTCATTGTAAGAAGAATTTCTCAAATGATGATTTTTGAGGACTCCGTGATAGTCATTCAATACGTGAATAAACTTAAACAAAAAATAATGTCTATATTGCAAAGAAATTCATTACAATTTAGGAATTTTGAGATAATTGAGGTTTATCATGTTAAACGGCAATTGAACTCAATGGTAGACGTGTTGGCTAATAAAGGAGCAAATATGAATCAAGGAATGATGGATCAAGATTAAAGTATAATAGTTTTTAATCGGTTGCCATGATAAGGGATTCACAGGCAAGTTGTAATACATACAATGAAGTTAATGGTCGTAGGAGACTTCGTCGGATCAATGACTAGCATTATGGATTCCATATACATCCTCGTTTATTGATGCCATTGAATTTCCCAAATCAAGAGCAATTAGAATGGTAGCCCATCAATTTAATGGCAGAAATCCCAAGAGATATCAGGGAAACAATCGACGAGGAATGTTTGGACATCACCATGAATGTGGCAAGATAGGTTTTAATTGTCATTGAATGGTTGTCTCAACAAAGGAGAGCAGGAACACAAGGATGGTTGACTTATGAAAGGTCCACAGCGTCTTCTTGAAAGGAGGAACTTTCAGGAAGCAAGGATTATTAGGTGTGATTTCAAACCTCAGCACGGGCAGGCGACTCAAGATAAACACTCAAACTCTTCTCGTTGGGGAGCAAGAGAAAATGAATCGACATCTGGACCGCTTAACTTAGATAACGAAGTATATTTTGTGTTTGCTTAATCGACAAAGTGAAATGGACGCAAAGGAGTAGGCGCATCTAGCATTACTGGACCAAAAATGTGAGATGTTACAGAGAAAGTTTGAGAAACTCCAAACAATCTTGGAAGCGGAAGTGACTATAATATATTATAAGGTTAAAAAGATTGGAGCGAGATATTAACAAAGGAGTAACAAAACCTTTGACAGGCTTGGAATACAACAAGAACTTGGAAAATCATGAACGACAGGACACGATTGTGCAAGTACAACAGGAGAAGAGAGACGCAACAACATTAGCAAATAATAATTTTGAATTGTTGAATTGAGGCTTCTGTGATCCATATCAAGTTTATGAGAGATTATTCGGCGTAAATCACATGATATTTCATTTGTCGACGTGTTTCGAACCAACTAGTGTGGTTCATCGTCAAGACAAGTTGAAGAATCAGATCTAGCTATGCATGTTAAATAGTCAGAGCAGAGCATCCAACGACTAAATTCTAGACCAGGTAACGACTATATTGACTAACGGCTAAATTTGACTGGGAAACAGCTAGTTGGACCGGACTAGGGGCATAACCTTATTAAGTTAATATTAAAATTGATAGTTAGTTATATTCTTATTAAATTAAAAGTTAAAGGGACATATGAATATAGAAGTTTTAACCATATATATTAAATATATATATTATACTTTTAAATATATATTAAAATAAATTATAAATTAAAAGTTAGTTATAAAGGTTGTTAACTAAATATATAAATATTAGAGTGATTTAAGGGTTAGAAAGAATATTTTAAATAATTTAAATATTATTTAGCATATTATCATAGATTGATTTCAAGATTAAAATAAATAAGATTAATTTAACTTGATTACCGCTGTAAATTGTTGGATCATCTTCATAATAGCGGAAGCTATAAGAAGCTTCCCAAAAACCCATTAAAGAAGATTTCCAAAAATGTTGCCCTTGCCATTAAATCCTATAACTCAGTGAGTTCCCTGCATCATAAACTCATTGAGAGCAATCCTATCACTCCTAGAATCTATGGGCTCCCTAAAATTCATAAGGAAGGAGCTCCCCTTAGACCCATTGTCAACACCATTGGCGGTCCTACCTACCTTCTTGCTAAGTTCCTTGCCTTAAAGCTTAAACCCTTAGTTGGCCATACAGAGTCCTTCGTCAAAGACTCTGCTTCCTTTATTGAGGAACTCAAGGACATTAACCTGGACTCTGGAGACATTCTTATCAGTTTTGATGTTGTTTCCCTTTACACTTGCATCCCTATTAATGAGGCCATGGAGGTGATCAACCGTCTAACAAATCCTGATACCGCTCGGTTAGTTGAGATATGCCTCACTTCGACCTTTTTCAGTTTTGAAGGAGAGTTCTTTGAGCAAACCTATGGGGTTGCCATGGGCTCACCCCTATCCCCGGTTGTTGCTAATATTTTTATGGAAGATTTTGAGTCCAAGGCTCTAAACTCAACCCGCCTCCTGCCTAAGCTTTGGAAGAGATATGTAGATGACACTAATGTCATCTGGTCTCATGGCCAAGAGGAGTTAGATCTTTTCTTCGATCATCTCAATAGTCAATCCGTGGCCATCAAGTTCACCAAGGAACAGGAAGTAGATGGTTGCCTCCCATTCCTTAATATTCTTATTTCTAAAAATTGTGATGGTTCCCTCTCCCACCGAGTGTTTCGTAAGAAAACACATACAGAGCAATATCTTCATGCTAGTTCCCATCATTTCCCAGCGCAGAAGTTGGGGATCCTCAACACCCTTGCTACTTGTGCCATAAGGATCTCTGATGAAAAGAGCTTCGATGAGGAGAAATCCCATCTCCTGAATGTCTTTATGGAGAATGGTTATAGTAGATAAATGGGACAAAAGGCTTTCCTCAAAGCAACCAAGAATTCGTTATCTAAAAGAGAACCGAAAGAACGGATTCCAGGTGTCCATCTTCCGTATGTTCAGGGAACCACTGATAGGATTGCAAGGATTCTGAAGAAGCATAATGTCCCCTCGACGTTTAGACCCCTTAACACCATTCGTAGGTCCCTCAGATCTGTGAAGGATCCTATTGACCCTAAGGACATGAAAGGAGTATATATTATTCCTTGTTCCTGTGGGACCCCCTATATTGGTGAGACTGGTCGCTCCATTAATCAAAGGATTAGTGAACACGCAGCTAACCTTAAGCATCGGAGAACCAAGTCTTCCACTTTATTAGAACATGTGGAGAAAACCAATCATCATGTCTGTATTAAGGAGGCTAGTGTTATTGCTAGGGTTTCGCATTTCCATCATCGGAAATTTAGGGAGGCCCTTGAGATTGAAAAAAGGTCGAGCAATCTCAAGGGCCTAGGAAGATCAGTATTTGTTGGATCCCAGCCCTCCCTTCCTAGTCGTTTTGTTCCCTCTCCCCGCACCCCTAGGTTATAGCTTGTTCTTATTTTATTCCTGGTACATTTCCCCTTGTTTCCCGTATCCGATAGCCTTTGTTCTTTGATGAGTAGTTGATTTAGTTTGAGGTTTTAATAACATTTTGTTCATGCGATTAGTTATATTCAAATAATTTTAACTTAATTAAAAAAGAAAAATAATCGTGAAATCAATCTATGATAATTTGCTAAATAAATAAATAATAATAATAATAATAATTTCTAACCCTTAAATCACTCCTTTACTTATATATTTAATAACTTTTATTTAATATTATTTTATTTTAACATATATTTATAATTGAAAGTTTACAGAATAGTTAAAACTTTTATATTCATATGGCCCTTTAACTTTTAATTTAATAAGAATATTACTAACTATCAATTTAATAATCAAGTTAAATTAATCTTATTTATTTTAATCTTGAAATCAATCTATGATAATATGCTAAATAAAATTTAAATTATTTAAAATATTCTTTCTAACCCTGATTTAGTTAACAACCTTTATAACTAACTTTTAATTTATAATTTATTTTAATATATATTTAAAAGTATAATATATATATTTAATATATATGGTTAGATCTTCTATATTCAAATGTCCCTTTAACTTTTAATTTAATAAGAATATAACTAACTATCAATTTTAATATTAACTTAATAAGGTTATGCCCCTAGTCCAGTCAAATTTAGTCGTTAGTTAATATAGCCGTTACCTGGTCTCGAATTTAGTTGTTGCATGCTCTGCTTTGACTATTTAACAAGCATAGCTAGATCTGATTCTTCAACTTGTCTGACGATGAACCACACTAGTTGGTTCGAAACGCGTTGACAAATGAAATATCATGTGATTTACGCCAATAAATCTCTCATAAAAATAATTTTGAAGTTGGTCCTTCCAAGATAAGCTAGACAATACGTTCTCTCTTGATCTACGCGTTGCAGATATATTTTGTCTTTAGATGTTTTTTTTGAAGTACTTAAGAGATATAAGTATAGATGCATAGTTAATAGAAACACAGAAAGAGGAAAGGTAGTCACTAGAAATGTAAGTGTTATGAAGTAGATGAAATAGTTGAATATGTAAAGGTTTCGACCTTGTAACTAGACTATGTTTTTAATGTGAATCTTTATCCATTTCATTTAAGTAAAAAACACTTTTTTCTCGATATTTAATAAATTATAATTTAAAATGAATCTTTATATAAAATAAAAGTTATACGAAAAGAAATATTATTTTTATTAGCATTATAATAACATAATGTAATTATTTTTGTCTTTTTTCTTATCCTTTAAATGGATTATGCCCTCAATCCCCTCAGAAATCGTAATGTGAAATGATTTATAGATGGATAGTTGCTTTGAGAGAAACAAGAAAACCAAGGGAGTGTGCAGCTACAATTTTCTAGTTGACACCGCTTTGTCATAGATTTTTTAAAATGTATTGCTACAAAGTAGGTAGTGGTTTCCAGATCTAGGGCTTTTATTGTTGTTATATGTCTCAATCTTGGTGTAGGACCCTTGTTGTTGTTTTTTTCTCTTTCCATTCCCACGAATACAACCCATTGAGGTCGTGATTTGCAAATATGGAGTTTTCACTTCGAGGTTTCAGACTTAGTGCAGGACCCTCATTTTCGATATGTTCATTCATCAAGTGTTGTTCATTGTGCTAGAGTGATTTAGTGTAAGTTGTATTGTACCTGGTTGAAGAAAGTCGGTTTTATGTGGTCGAGGATTAAAAGTCTGTCGTAGATCCGAAGTTATTGATTTGAAGAGTTTTCAATGGGTAGTCTTTCCAACTCCATAATGGATGGTCAAGGCTCTCTACCTTGTTTTTAGTGAGTCTCCCTAGCATATTTGTAAAAGCATGATGCAATCCCTTCTCTTGATTTGGGATTTACTCTTTCACCAAAGAAGAATGTTAATACCCTTAAGGAAAAAGGGTTGATTAATAAGTTTATCAACCTTTGGCCTAGTTATATCTCTATTTGGAATGGGCTTCTATCAATTGGGTAGATCACTTTGGAAATAGGTTTTTTCTTTCTTTTATTTTTAAAATCAAGGAAAATGGGGATTTGATCTTCAAATCTGGACCTTATTTCATGGGCTCTAGGGGAATGTTTCTCACCCATTGGACCTTGGATTTCAATTCCAACATAGAAATTTCTTCCATGCCTATTTGGATTACATCATTGTATCTTCCCCTTCTTTTCTAGGGTGATGGTATTTTTAAAGCCATAGGAAACAACTTAGGTTGTTATATTACTTATTCTCGGCCAAAGGAAAATAAATTCTCTCGTGCCAGAATTTGTGTTGAAATGAATTTTGCAAAAGAACTCCCATAAGCGATCCAACTTAACATGAAGGGTTGGTCCCCTCTTTAGGCCCTAGATTATGAGCAAGTTTTGTTTAAATGTAATTATTGCCATGAGTATGGTCATGTTGTAGCGGCTACAACCACCCTCCAAAATTTTGGCTCACATGGAAATTTCAGAGCCTACCTTGGATCCTGCGATTGATCATCTTTGGTCACTTGTTGGTAAGTTGATGATCTCAAGCTTCCCCTCCATGATCTTAAGAGTTGTTCATGTTCTCATCTGTACACAACAGGTGTCATCTTTGGGCATAGGGATTGTGATTTATCATGCAAAGGGAATGTTGTTTTGCTTCAAGGGAGATCTTGTGCTTATGAGTTGTTTTCATTACATAGACATGTTTCACACTCACTTCACGCACTCTTGTCGCGAAGGTTGTTGCATCAAACTGAGTATGTTTTATACATTCTAGATGGTCTACGTTGTATCATTAAGTGTTTGTGTGTGATCATAGTCGAGTCCTATCATTATATCCATATGTTTCATTAATTTCACACTTAGCCAATTTCCCAAGCAACGTAGCCTCATCCAGCTTCCCGTAACTGTGCACTTTGCTTCTGCAACCATTAAGCTTTCTCCCTTGCATGTTGGAACTCTGTAGTGCGCAGAGACCCCAACCTCCCTTGGCATCCAAAACTGCGCAGTGGTTTCCTTTAGTGTCCTTCCCAGTCGGAACCCGTGTCTCCAAAAATTGCGCAGTATTGTCCCTCAACTGCTCAGTCTACCTTGCAACCTGAAATTGCATAGATGTGTCCTCCCGAAACCCATCCCATAGCAGTGCCTTGCATCCGGAAACTGCATAGTACCGCCTCTCAATTGCCCAGGTTGCACTGCACTCAAAAATTGCGTACAAGTGTCCTCCGAGGACCCCATCCCGCAGTAGTGTCGTATGCCTAAAAAATGTGCAGTATTGTCTAAGTTATCATGTTTGTCTTGCATGCAGAAACTGTGCAGATGGGCCTCCCATGGCCTCATCCTGGCAACAATCACTGCTCACTAAAACTGCATTGATCTATCTCTTAGTGACTACAGGAAAAGGTGACATGCTGAGATCACTCCCAAGGATTTGATGAGAAGGACCAAGAGACTAAGTGACGATAAAAGATTAGGACGACATGCAAACTCTGTCAGATGCATAATTTTCTTGAGGGTAAGTATGGTAAGTAAAGAACACCTTTCGAAGTACACCTCTTAATTGAGTTTGCACAACTTCTTGTCATTGTCATATCATCCTATCTTCAGTAACATGCATGTGCGCAAACACAAAAAAAAAGTCATTTCATGTGTTTCCTCTACATGTCTTGCTTCCTTTTCTCTTGTTGGACCAACTATCATCTTTGGCATGTTGATTGCCATATCATGCTTGCGACCTTGTTCTGGTGATATCGAAAGTTTGTCTTCGTGTGCATGAGTTGTTTCGACTATGTAAACACCCGTCGCACTCACACACAATGTTGTAAGCATTGTCGTGCAAGTTTCGTCACGGTCGTCCAAAGGTCTATCTGAAGTGTCGCACTTGTCGCTTTCACCATTAGACAGTCTCGCAGTCAGTCACACTGAGCATATGTTGTCTTGTGGTTTGAGGTGTCTTGTCGTCAAGTCATGTTGAGTGTGTGTTCGCAAGGTCATGTATACACGAGTTCACTCACTCACACACTTAGCCATTTTTTCCAAAAATCTGTCGATCGGACCACCCTCCATTAGTCAGACCTCCACTGAGCTGCATTGCGCAGTCTCAGGCCTCATTGACCAAGCAATGGTTCCCAGAACTGCGCAGAGCTTGAGGCTACCCTCCAAGCAGTCTACATTGTGCAACTCTAGAATCAACCTAGTTGACTGTCACCAAGAACAACGTAGAAGTTGCCCATGAAGCCATCTCAATCTGCACTGCCCGCAAGCCTATCCATCAAGCCTCATGTTGGTCAACCGAAGAATTTGACCATGGAAAATTTTAGGGGTGAATTTTCGCACTTGGGCTAAATTAAGGGGTTTTATATTTTTATTGGGCGAATATTTTGTATCATAGTACATTGTTACAAATCGCCTCAAATTTATTTTATAAAAAAAGTAGGTATGGAGGTTAGCCCACCTTATTTTAAGGGAGAGGGTAAAAAAAGTAAATTTAACCCTTGAAATTATGAGGTACATTCTTCCATTGGCCCTCATTTTCAAGAAAATGTATTTATGATAGTTATAAATAAGAATATAAATACAATGGAGGTATGGTAAATAAATAAAAATACAAATAAACTAGAGGTGTGGTAAATAAATAAAACCTCTTTTTATATTTACTCCATAACCCTCTTTCTATTTAATAAAGCTCAAAAACTAGGTTTCATTTAAGTGAATCCTATGGGCCAAAACCATATTTATAAAAGAGGTATGGTAAATTAATAAAAATATAAATAAAAGAGAAGTATGGTAAATAAATAAAACATTTTTTTATATTTACTCCATATGTCACCTTATATTTATGAACACGCAAGTGTGTAAATAAATAAAAATATAAATAAACTATAGGTATGGTAAATAAATAAAACCTCTTTCTATATTTACTCCATAACCCTCTTTCTATTTAAGAAGGCTCAAAAAAGAGGTTTTATTTAATTGAATCCTATGGGCCAAATCCCATATTTATAAAAGAGATATGGTAAATTAATAAAAATATAAATAAACGAGAGTTATGGTAAATAAATAAAACATTTTTTATATTTACTCCATAAGCCACCTTATATTTACAAATACTCAAAAAATGTATTATATTTAGGTGAAGCCTATGGGCCAAATACCATGGGCCAAATTACTATTAATACCATGCAAAAAAAACATTATTAACCCTAATATTAGTATTAATAAAAATAAAGATAGCACATGGTATTGACCCATGGTATTCACATGGAATGCAGCCTATTTAAAAGGGGGAATTAAACTAGCATAGATCCATCTTTAGTCTAAATCAAATATCGTGATATGCAAACTAACATAGAGTGAAAAAATATTTGATCCCTCTTGGGGCTTGGTAGATCAAGGGTAAAAATGGATCTTGTAATTTGATGTCAGTTAAACATTTCAACTTGGTAAAAATAAAAATCAATTATTAATTTTATTAATTTTTATAAATTACTAATAGTAGTTTTTAAGCTCTAGGTTTATGATAACCCATGGTATTGACCCGTGGTAATATCATGGTATTCATGTGAGCATAGACTATTTAAAGGGGAAATTCTATCAGCTTAGATCTATCTTAATTCTGAGTCTACCAAGTGCTGGGAGGGATAAATAGATTTCATCCCTCTAAGAGTGGTACATGTGGAGTTAAGATGGATATAGGTTGGTTTTTATGATAATGAAAATATTAAATAGACTTAGGAAATTATATTGTACAAAAAATCTTAAGGTGAATGGTTAAAGCTACATTTAGTCACTCCACTGAATTTAGTAAAAAATACCTATATCTCCATTGATATTGGTTTTTCTGATTTAACAAAAAAAATTCAAAACAATGAAATCTTAACTCTTTCCACATCACCCTCGTAGAAGAGAGATAGTCCCTGCCCAGATTTCCCACCATTTTTCAAACATTCTCAATATGATATCTTCATGAAAATGTTAAGGTACTGATCTTGGATTAGTTGTTTGAAAAATATGCTTGTTTGTACAACCTTTCATCTTCTCTGTTATTCTTAGTTTGTCGTAATGATCTGTAGGGGTTAGGTCACTGCACCATATTGTCCCAAAAGGTAGAGATTGTGAGAGACGTAATTAAATTTTATTATTTAATTGAGGATTTCCAATTAAAATAATAATAAATCTACATTTATATATTTATATATTGATTGGAAGGCTTCTGACAAAACATTAATCTCTCCTACCATGACAAACATGGCCACTAAAACTTGCAACATTGTTTGTAAGAAGTGAAAATTATGTTTATTTTTTCCAAACATATATGTTAGTATATTACAGTTTAATGAATATGTTTTATTATTATCATATATGGTTTCATACTTTAACCCCAAGACTTCACAATGTTTTATTATTCAGTGAAAGATTCGCCATGAATTTACAAGATAATATAATCTAGTGAGAGATTCGCCATATATATATATATATATATATATATATATATATATATATATATATAGTGATAAAATCATCTCCCATTTTTCTTATGTATCATGGGGATTCGCCCATTTATTATACATATAAATTTAGGGCGGTTCTTAAAATTTTCCATGAATTTGACTTAAGCAGTGACCCAAGGCTGCACTCATCCCAAAACTGCACAGAAGTTATCCAGCCTGCCTTCCTGCACTTCCTGAAGAAATTGCACAGACATGAGGGACAGGCACCCGCTACCTCTCACTGCACTGTCTCTGAAAATTGCGCAGTTTTGTTAGTCAGCCCCATTGCCGGCCTGCTAGCCACTCCTCCTAAAAATTGTGCAGTTTTCATGGACAGTCCACCCACTGCCCAACACCCCACTTAGCGCAAAAATTGCGTAGAAATGTCCTGCATGACTGCCTCCCAAATCTGTGTAGTTCTGGCTAGCAAGCTCTCGTAGCCAGATCCCAGCCTCCTCTGAAAATTTACGTAGTTTTCACTGCTAGTGCCTCCTGTTGCTCGCATTGCCTTCCCCCAAAAAATTGCGCAGTTCTGCCTCCAAGGTGCGCCAAACCCCACATAATTCACTATTGTCTCGGACTTCTCAACCCAGCTTCTCAGTGACCTCTGCGCAATTTTTCCCGACAATGTCCCGAAGCCTCACATCCTGGGCTAATATGTGCTTTGCATTGTTTCAGAGCCTTGTCCTCTCTCATAGTCACTTGCACCCAGAAATGAAAGATAATGCATCGTGGTAGACTAGGGGATTTCTGGATTTGATGTTTTCTCGTCATGAGTGATTGCAGAAAAAAGTACATGGATGAGACATGGCGCGACGACGAATGGGATGAACAAGGAGTGCATGCTAGAAGACTTGTTTGTGGTTAGACGAACACATGAAGCATAACAAGTAGAAAACGAAGGAGACACGTGCACATGCATGGACCATCAAGTAAACACCAAGACCATTGAAGACTCTGCGCACTTTGCCATGCACAGGTGAAGCTATGGTACACCACAGGCACACTCATTACTTGGAAGCACAACAACTCGACATGAACATCACAATTAGCATGTGCATACCAGTAGTGTCATGTCGAGTTATGTCATGAGTCACCTCAGCCACACCACTACTTTGGGTCATAACTGTGTAATCAATGTAATGTAACATGGAAGTCCAAGAGACCCATGGATGAAGTCAAAGAGTCATGTAAGTTGAACAATCATGAGGGAATTCGAACAGTCACAAGGGTCAGTCTCACCCTTGGCTATATATACCCCTCATTTGTACATGCAAAGGACTTTTCACCTTGGCTCCTCCCACATAGTTTTGAGAGTCTATAGTCTTTTCTTTGAAGAGCGAGCACTGGCTCCAACGCCCCGCTATCAAGGTTAGTGATGTATGGTGTACATATGTGTCTTGGAACTTTCGTTTAATTCAAAAGCCTATTAATAGGCCAACACGTTTTCACACATGTATTATATTCAGTTGTAAGACTATTCTTTGGATGCTTATAATGTATGTTGCTTTAAATTGTACTAAGACAGTTAAACTATTTCAGTTGTTTTAGTGCATATGCTGTTGGAAATGTGTTGTATTAGTTGTTATCGTTGTCTTGCCCGTGTGGACTACTTCATCGAACACTCGACAGACTCATTCTTGCAAACTTGTTATAACGATCGTCGCACTCGTGTGGACTATTCCGTTGCGGGTTGTACATGATATCTATCCACCTTGTGTTTGTGATTGTCACATCTGTGTGGACTACTCCATCAAAAGCTGCGCAGATCCTGTTGTGTAATGTGTCTCTAATTGAGTTGGGACTATTCCCTTTCGACTTAAGGCTCACTTTAATCCTCTCCTTCTATAGTGAAATAACTTTGACACAAGCGACACTAAGCACTCACCAGGCACACAAACCTCATTGTTTGAAGACTAAGTATACCACTCTCATGTGCTGACAAGCAAGATCTAAGGCATATTTTTAAGAAAATGGCAACTGGGCCATCATACCGAATGGGACTCCTACACCAAATGGTGTGAGGTCTAGTTGGGATTTCATACCGGGGAGATTCCCTGAATGTTGGCGAGTCCAGCACCGTCAACATTTGCGTCCTCACAATCTGTTTTGAATCTTTGCATACTTATCATGACTAACCACAGAATTCCTCCTCCAAAGTCTATGTCTTATGGAAACGACTTTGAAATATCAGATGATCTTTAGAATAACTTGTCACGTAAAACATATGATGGTGGAGGCCAAGCAGCCTTGCTTAGACACACAGTTGGCGTTGTAGGCTACTATGAAAGGCATCAAATCTATGAAGATTAAATGACCTGCATGTTGTTCGCATACTTGCTTCGAGGGGACCTACTGCATTAGTGTGCCACGTTGCCCGAAAAAATATATTCACTCTTTCCATCATCTGCTCGCATATATAGACCGTGCTTTCAATCATTTTGACCGTAAAGCACTCAATAAAGAAATTCTGGAATTACGGAAAGCACCGGATGAATCCTTTGAACAATTTCACATGCACTTTTGTAATCTTGCATATCGATTTCCCGAAGATGAAATTGATTGGGAATTCCTCAATGGAATATTTAACTATCTTCGTTACATATCCGAAAATCCACAATTCTTAGAATCATTCAAATACATCCCAACAGACCTCGGTGTTAGAGCTGTCAAATCTAAGATGGACAAGGTCACTATCACAAGGAATTGTCCGTCCTCTTCTAATCGCACATCTCTAGCTCTGCAGTGCGAGGTGGGAGAAGGTGCGCGCACATCTATTGAATTGTCACACCCTCCCACCCCACCTGCTCTCAATGTATGCATAGATTTGGCTTACAAGCCAGTTTGTTGTCATGTGGACTTGTTACCTCAACCTCTGTCCCCGCATTTCGTTGATCCTCTGGATTGTACTGTCTTGTGTTCTTCCATTCCAAACTCCACACTTGTTGTGAATGAGGATCAAGTTGTCGACAAAGTTAGTGTTGTGCAACAAACCTGCGTTATCATTCATGATGAGTGTGTGCGGGAATCTGAAGAAGAGCCCGCAGTGAAGGATGACTCCCTTCCATCCGCGGCTCATCCGCTCTGTCCTGACATCTCTTGTGATTCTACCACTTTTGATTTTCCCTGTGAAAACTCATCTTCGGATGTTTCTACTTTCAATCATTCACAGGACACACCGAATGTTAGCCTGTCATTACATTGCGGAGAGGAAACATCTTCCTCTAAAAATCCTTCCCATATGTCGTCTGTCATTTCTGAAAACAAAGTGGGTGAACATCCTTGTTTCTCATCTACCCCTCTTCATGATTCATAAAATCCTGAGGATGTCGACAAACATCCCAAATTTTCTGATCAAGGTTGTCATGATCTATGCACTTCTTCATTTGATCACGATGTTGATTCACTCGTTGTTAATATTTCTAAGCCACTAGTCTCTGATGATCTATATATTGACGAAGGGGAAACCCGCAGGCTGTTGAGGCACTTCAGCTTAAGATGATGGTTATGTCAGGCCCTTACTCTCCCAAAGTTCCACTTCCAATCAGAATTTTTTTGAAATACCCAAGCCTCCTCATCGCTCTCTGCTTCGCATTGAAGATCAACCCAACAAACAGATTTCGCTTCCTCCACTCGAATCACATGATCCCATCACTCATGCCTTGGAGGAATCTTACACAATGAGCACGCTTACAAAGCATAAGTTGTTTGTCTTTCTCACGTTCACTCATATGTCACAGTCCAAAGAGTGTGCATGTTTACTGTTTGCGCACAGTACGTCGCAATGCCATGGTACGTCTACAAAATGTTTGTTTTGTGCATTAGCTCTTTTCTTTTTTGTGGATGCTTTAGAACTCGGAGCATGTTGGTCTTTGCTTATCTATCTTTCTCGTTCACTGATTTACATGTATATATTTCTTGTTTACCATTCCTTCGCCAACATGGGCCAGCCAATGCATCGATGGCTGCATTGGAAATATCCCTTCACGTGAATAGGCCCATTCACTGTTTAGTGTAGGAGTAGGAGTAATGTTTGCGTTCTTGCTTTGCTTTGCTTTCTAGTTTGCATGTTTTTTCGCTTGCTTACTTGGTTTGGTTTGTTTGCTTACTTTTTTTTCTTTCACTTTACTTCTACATTTTGCTTTTTGCCTTCTTTGCTTGCTTGTACCAGCAGGTTAGCCTCTCATGAAATCATGTTTGGCTCTCGAGACAAGTCGGGAAAATCTATGAGGACTTGTACAACTATCAACACTCGGTTATTTGTTGTCCTATTTCTTGATGAAGAGCTTGTTATCTTCAGTCAACAATGACTTGATGGAAAATACATTTTCTTCAGAGTGAGTCTTGGTGAAAACACAACGCTTGCACTGTTAACCAGTACCGCCTACTCTAATCGGTTCTTTTGGGTTAACCCTTGTGAGCTCAGTCAAGTAGAGTAAGGTGAGGGGGGAAACCTTACAAAGTAGGTCAGAGGTATATATAACATACTTCTCTGAAGGAACAACCTCTTCTGCTCTCAATAAGTCGGGATCCCTCTTCTACCTCTGAAATAAATAAGTGCCTATGCATAGTTCTTTGAAAAACGAAAAGAATGAAAAAATGAAAATGAATAAGGTGAAAGAAGAGAAAGCTTCATGCGCAAAGAGGTGAAACAACTAAATCCGTTGGGGTACTGACCAGGCTCGCTCGCAGCGGAGCAATGCTTGTGTTCCCGAGTGATTCGGTTGGGGTATTGTCCAAGCCTGATCGCAGTGGAGCAACACCAGAGATGAAACTTAAAATCTGACAGTTATATTACTTGTGCATCAATATACCCCTCATCCCTAATCGAAACAACTAAGTTTACATGGCTTGGAATGTGTACTGACCAATCAAGAGAATGGTAGGGACTAAATCTTTCACACAAGCTAGTGCGGAAGCCATCACAATTAAAGAATCCAACAATACTTCTGGAAGGGTTAGAATCTCTTTTCACGAAATAAGGTCCATACAGAGAACTGGAGTTCTACTAGTGTGTCGCCAATGTTGTAGCGGCTACAACCACACTCCAAAATTTTGGCTCATGTGAAAATTTCAGAGCCTACCTTGGATCCTGTGATCGATCGTCCTTGGTCACTTATTGGTAAGTTGATGATCTCAAGCTTCCCCTCCGTGATCTTAAGATTTGTTCATGTTCTCATCTTTACACAACATGTGTCAACTTTGGGCATAGGGGCTATGGTTTATCATGCAAAGGGAATGTTGTTTTTCTTCAAGGGAGATCTTGTGCGTATGAGTTGTTTTCATTACATAGACATGTTTCACACTCACTTCACGCACTCTTGTCGCGAAGGTTATTGCATCAAACTGAGTATGTTTTATACATTCTAGATGGTCTACGTTGTATCACTAAGTGTTTGTGTGTGATCATAGTCGAGTCCTATCATTATATACATATGTTTCATTAATTTCACACTTAGCCAATTTCCCAAGCAACTTAGCCTCATCTAGCTTCCCGTAACTGTGCACTTTGCTTCTACAACCATTAAGCTTTCTCCCTTGCCTGTAGATATGTCCTCTAGAACCCATCCCACAGCAGTGCCTTGCATCCAGAAACTACACAGTATCGCCTCACAGTTGCCCAGGCTACATTGCACTCAGAAACTGCACAGAGGTGTCCTCCCAGGACCCCATCCCACAGTAGTGTCATGTGCCTCAAAAATGTGCAGTATTGTCCAAGTTTTCATGTTTGTCTTGCATTCATAAACTCTGCAAATGGGCCTCCCATGGCCTCATCCCGGCAGCAGTCACTGCCCACTGAAACTATGCTGATCTATTTCTCAGTGACTACAAGAAAAGGTGACATGTTGAGATCACTCCCAAGGATTTGAGGAGAAGGACCAAAAGACTAAGTGACGGCAAAAGATCAAGACCACATGCAAACTCTGTAAGGTGCATGATCATCTCGAGGGTAAGTATGGTAAGTAAAGAACACCTTTCAAAGTACACCTCTTAATTGAATTTGCAAGACTGCTTGTCATTGTCATATCATCCGTCTTTAGTAACATGCATGTGCGAAAACACACAAAAAGTCATTTCATGTGTTTCATTTACATGTCTTGCTTCCTTTTCACTTGTTTGACCAATTGTTGTCTTCAGCATGTTAATTGCCATGTCATGCTTGTGACCTTGTTCTAGTGATATCGAAAGTTTGTTTTCGTGTGCATGAGTTGTTTCAACTATGTAAACACCTGTCGCACTCACACACCATGTTGTAAGCATTGTTGTGCAAGTGTTGTCACAATCGTTCGAAGATCTATCTGAATTGTCACACTTGTCGCTTTCACCATTAGATAGTCTTGTAGTCAGTCACACTAAGCATATGTTGCCTTGCAGTTTAAGGTGTCTTGTCGTCGAGTCATATTGAGTGTGTGTTCGAAAGGTCATGTATACACGAGTTCACTCATTCACACAATTAGCCATTTTCTTTTTCCTAAAATATGTCAACCAGACCACCCTCCATCACCCAGACCTCCACTGAGATGCACTGTGCAATCTCTGCCCTCAGTGACTAAGCATTGTTGCCCAGAATTGCGCAGATCTTGAGGCTGCCCTCCAAGAAGTCTGCATTGCGCAATTCTGGAATCAACTCGGTTGTCACCTAGAATAGTGCAGAAGTTGGCTAAGAATTCATCTTAGTCTGCACTACTTGCAAGCCTATCCATCAAGCCTCTCGCTGGTCAATCGAAGAATTTGACTTAAGCAGTGACCCAGCGTTGCACTCATCCCAAAAACTAAGTAGAAGTTGTCCAACCTACTTGCCTACACTACTTGAAGAAATTACGCAGACATGAGGGACAGGCACTCGCTGCCTGTCACTGCACTATCTCTAAAAATTGCACAGTTTTGTCAGTCAGCCCCCTGTTGGCCTGCTAGCCGCTCCTAAAAATTGTGCAGTTTTCATGGACAATCCACATGCTGCCCAACATCCCTCTCAGCCCAGAAACTACACAAACATGTCCTCCATGACTGCCTCCTAGTTCTGCGCAGTTCTGGCCAGCAAGCCCCTGCAACCCGATCTTGGCGTCCTCTGAAAGTCTGTGCAGATTCACAGCGAGTGCCTCCTGCTACTCGCATTGCCTTCCCAAAAAAATGCGTAGTTCTGCCTCCCAGTTGAGCCAGACTCCACAGATTTCACTGTTGTCCTGGACTGCTCAACCTAGCCTCTCAATGATCTCTGTGCATTTTTTCCCAACATTGTCCCGAAGCCTTGCATCCCGACTTGACATGTGCTCTACGTTGTTTCAGAGCCTTCTCCTCTCTCCTGGTCACCTACACCCAGAAACGAAAGACGATGCATCATGGTAGACTAGGGGATTTCTGGATTTGATGTCGTCTCGTCACGAGTGATTGCAGAAATAGGCACATGGATGAGACATGGCACGACGATGAATGGGATGAACAAGGAGCGCATGCTATAAGACTTGCTCACAGTTGGAAAAACACACTAAGCATACCAAGTAGCAAGCAAAGGAGACACGTGCACAAGCATGGACCATCAAGTGAACACCAAGGCCATTGAATATTTCACGCACTTTTCCATGTAGAGGTGAAGCTATTGTGCACCATGGGCACCCTCATCACTCAGCAGCACAATAACTTGACACAAACAACATAATCAACATGTGCATACCAGCAGTGTCATGAGTCGCCTCGACCACATCACTACTTTGGGTCATAACTGTGTAATCAATGTAATGTAATGTGGAAGTCCAAGAGACCCACATATGAATTCAAAGAGTCATGTAAGTCGAACAATCATGAGGGAATTCGAATAGTCACAAGGGTCAATCTCACCGTTGGATATATATACCCCTCATTTGTACATGCAAAGGACTTCTCACCTTGGCTCCTCCCACATAGCCTCTAGAGTCTATAGTCTTTTCTTTGAGGAGAGAGAAGTGGCTCCAACGCCCCGCTATAGGGATTAGTGATGTATGGTGTACGAATGTGTCTTGGAACTTTCGCTTAATTCAGAATCCTGTTAACAAGCCAACACATTTTCACACATGTATTGTATTTGTTTGTAAGACTATTCTTTGGACGTTTGTAATACATGTTGATTTAACTTGTACTAAGATAGTTGAACTATTTCGGTTGTTTTAGTGCACATGTTGTTGGAAATGTGTTGTATCTATTGTTATTGTTGTCTCGCCTATGTGGACTACTCCGCTAAACACTCGACAAACTCATTCTTGTAAACTTGTTATAACAATTGTTGCACTTGTTTGGACTATTCCGCTCGGTGTTGTATGTGCTACCTGCCCACCTTGTGTTTGTGACTACCACATCCATGTGGACTACTCTGTCGGAAGCTACGTAGATACTGATGTGTTTTGTGTCTCTAACTGAGTGGGGACTATTCCCTTTTGATCTGAGACTCACTTTCACCCTCTCCCTCTGCAATGAAAGAACTTTGACACAAGTGACACTAAGCACTCACCAGTCACACGAACCTCATTGTTTGAAGACTAAGAATATCGCTCTCATATGTTGATAAGCAAGAGGTAAGGCATGTCTTTAAGATAATGGAAACCGGGCCATCATACCAGATGGGACTCCTACACCAAACGGTGTGAGGTCCAGTTGGGACTTCATACCAGGGAGATCCCCTGAATGTTGGCGGGTCCAGCACCGTCAACAAGGGATTTTGCAAAAAGTTGACCCAAAGCTCTAACATCTCAGCTTCCTTCTATCCCACTACTATATTCTCAAAGTAATGATGAGCAAGGAGAATTAAAACATTTTTCAAGGAAACATAAGAATCATTTGTCCAAGGGGCCTCATTCTAGTAGGCTTGAATCTCACCAACAATCTCCCCGCAATAATAGATATGAGTTTAACAATCTTCGAGGGCAAAAATTAAGGTTGAAGAAGACCATCAACCCACTCCAAATCAAGTGCCTTTAGAGAACATTAATTCCTCTATTGTAGAATATGTTTCATCTAAGGATATTGACAAAAATCCTCTTCCACAAAAGAATAAGAAGTTGGAATAAAGGAAGAGGAGGAGGTCAATCTCTCCCCTTCTTCTCCTTCCTATTCAGATGTTCTTAAAAAACATTCAATGGTCCTCCCCTCCATTAACAAGAGGTAGAAAGGAGCAAAGTAAGAAATCCCAAATAAATGGTGCTCATCATTCTTTCACTTCCAATGGATCTAGCCAGGAGTCGATTTCTCTCAAATCTTATAAATTTGTTTGTTTTTGTATCTTTTTGTGCAAGTAATTTGTAGGAATCTACTCTTGTCCCAATAAGCAATAGGTTTAAATTTTAGAAGGTCTAGTATTGGATCTCCCCCCAACCCGAACTCCTTTTGTTGGGAGGAGGATAGTTTTTTGCTCTCTTCTCTTTAGAATCATTAAATAAATTTTCCTTGCAAGATTCATTCCCATGTACCTTAGTTATGTGTTCTAGCCATATATTTTTTATTAATACAAATCTATTATTACAGTTTAAAAAAATGCTTGAAATCAAGTAGGGATTTCTTGGAATCATAAGTTTCATTTGTGTAATCTGCAGAATTTGAGTACGTCAAGGGTTTTTGAGCACTAAAATTCTTGATCTTGACAAAAAAATTATTAGATTGTAGATTTCTGTGGTTAGGTTTTTTAGAATCTTCACTCAGATATTCCACAGTTTTCATTTTTTGCTTTGTCGACGTTTGGAGTCTAGACCCAGACTCATCATGATTCCCTTCTTGTCTCCTTGTTTATTGTTTATTAGGTGTATCCTTTGCTCTATGAAATATGTTATGTGGATGTGTCTATATGTAAAAAATATTGTTAACATATGTTTGTGTTTGTTTTCCAAAAGAAGAAGAAGAAAAAGTTATATCTATTTTATTAATATGATCAAAAGAAATATACCAAGTTATATCTATTTTATCAACATGATAAAAAGGACTATATTTATATTGTTAGAGTAGTGTTTTATTAAAATATTTTATCTAAAATGTATCATTATTTTTGGTATTTTTTATGTTGAAAAGTTGGTTTGCAGAGTCAAATCTTACTTTGATGATTTGGGTTACAAAACCTTATAGAGCCCATTTGAAGCCTTAAACATCATTTTTGGGGTCAAATCTTTGCAATCAAAATTCCCAATCTCTTGATGATATTCTACAGGTCAAAAGCTTTCAAATAATGCAAATATCACCTCAATCAAAGTTTGTATGAAAGGTTATGTCTCTCGCAAGTTGACCTATCATGTTAAATCACCATGATACTAAGTGGATGTTGCATCAACTCAAGTTACTCGCATATGTGGAGCTAGTCACATGTGGGCTTTCAAGAATATTCTGGAGGGTCCAAACCCACTGTGTTAATTTGGGGTTGAGGCATGCAAAAAATCTAACCCTTACCCTAAATGGTTGTTGAGCCACATTAAATATTGGACTACTAGGAAAGGAAGTGATTCTATTCTTATAGTGTTGTTTATTGTTTCATTGTTCAATAGATCATCTTGGAATGGAATAATAAAGAAAAACAAAAGAAATATAAAATCATATAGTAGTCATATTGGGAATATTGTGTTGGCATTATGACTCAGTTTTGGCGCTATGACACAGGTGTTGTTCTTGATGGCAACTCACACGAATGAAAGATCTCAGTTTAGGCTCTTAGAATGAAGGAAAAAGAGATATACGCAGGTTCCTCTTAACCAAGGCACATATACACACGGGATAGACGTTAAAGGCGCGTATACGTATGCATGTACTTTCATGCAAAGAAAAGCGCATACATGTGGGAAAACTTATTTTTGGTCCATGGTATTTGGACCTATGGTTTTGAACCATGGTATCTCGTCTGAAGTGTTGAACCCAGGTATTTGGTCCAAGGTATTGATTCTTTATGGTTTTGGACTATGGTATTGAGTAAGACCTAAGACTATAAAAGGGGAAGGAGATCATTAGGCAAAGGGATTCACTCAAGTATTGAATATCTTATGAAGTGCAAGATCTAGAATACTAGTCATTGGGTTATGGTGCATAGTTGGATCTAAATCAAGGAGGAACCTAAGCGCAAGGAGAAGGATAAGTTCTATTGATGGGTCAAGATCTTAAGGCTTGAATAATAGTATCTTTATGTGATTTTGATCTGTTATATTTGGCGCATGACTTGATCTATAAATCTGATAATCTGGGTATAACTGATGTCTGAATAAGTGAAAAGGATAAATTATCTTTTATAGATCTGTACGCAGGTTCAGTGAAGCAAATGCGAGTATATACGTTGGTTAGGTAATTCAAAATAGCGTATACGCAGGTTGGTCTTAAGTTAGCAGCGTATGCACGTAGGTTGTACACATTGAAGTAGCGTACGTCTCTTGAAATATGCTTTAGCTACTTCTGTTTATTGCTGCAGTGTTTTGGGTTCAGAATTGGTGTCTAGTTAATGTTACTGTTTTCTGGGTACAACATTCAGAGAAGTGACTATTTGATTCAGTTTTGTTTGGTGCAAAGAAGATTGATTGATGCAGATATACTTGATGTTTGATTGATGTAATTCATGGATCCAGTCTGAAAATTTATGAAACATGGTCCTTGGAAGAAAAGAGAAGGTTGTAGCCTTCTGTCAGTCAGCACCTATGTATTAGTACCTCAGCTAATACAAGAGCTAAGGGGGTTGTTTCTCCCTTCCAGGAGAAGCTGGAGAATGAGAGAAGGTTGTAGCCTTTTGTAGGTAGCAGCCTGTGTACTGGTATAAGACTACACCAGTACAGAAACATTGTAAAAAGAAGTTTCTAATTAAAAGAAGATAGAGATGAATTGCAGCAGGTGGTTTTCACCCACATTGGGTTTCCACCTTATATCTTGTGTTGTTATGTGTGACTGCCTGTTCTGTTTTACTGTTCCTTGTTACTATTTATATGGTTTGATGCACAAATTAATGATCAACATCTGAAGAATAATTTAAATTACAAGTCTGCTGGTTATACGCTAGTTTCCTTAACTGCAGTTGCGTACATACGCGGTTTTTACTAACTGAAGTAGCGTATGCAAATCTGATTGTGAAATGAAAAATAATTGACCTGATAATACTGATTCACCCCCCCTCTCAGTATTATTTCCAACAATTGGTATCAGAGCATGTCCTTCAGAAGAAGCTTGATCGCTTGAAGGAAGATCTATCATCATGAGCAACTACGAAAAGGAGGCATCTATCAGGCCACCAATCTTTGATGGAAGCAACTTCGTCTATTGGAATGTAAGAATCACAACGTATCTTCAATCTCTTGGTATAGAAGTTTGGGATATCGTGGAAACAGGATACACATTTCCATCAGCAACTCCTACAGATACGGTTGGTAAGAAGTAGTATGAAACAAATGCAAAGGCTGTCAATACTCTATTAGGGAGTTTATCTCAATCAGAATTTGTCAAGGTTATGCAGCTCAAAATCGCAAAAGAAATATGGGACAAGATCATTCTGAGCTATGAAGGAGATGATCAGGTAAAATGTTCAAAACTACAAACTCTCAGAATTCAATATGAAAATCTCAGAATGCACAATGATGAAAGTGTGGCTAATTATTTCTTACGTATAGATGAGATTGTTAATCGTATGAAAAACTTGGGTGAAGAGATAAAAGAAATTACTTTGGTTGAAAAGGTTCTAAGATCTTTATCTTCTAAGTTTGAATCAAAAGTTTATGCCATAGAAGAAAAGCAGAATCTACAGAGCATTACCATGTCACAGATGCACGGAATCCTAAATGCTTTTGAAATGAGAAAAGGGGGACCATCAGACATGAGAGAATCTGCATTCAAAGCCTCAGGAAAAGGAGAATACAATGAGTCAGGACATATGTCAGAAGGAGAGGAAGAATCAAACTTTGTCAAGAACCTTCAACAGGGTTCTGGAAGATTCAGAGGTAAGCTACCTTTTAAATGCTTTTCTTGTGGAAGAGTCGGTCACTATGCAGCCAAGTGTCCTCATAAAGATAAGCTTGACAAAGGTAAGGAACCAGTTAGATGGAATATAAAACAGAATGTAAGTAAGAAGAGCTATTATACACATGAAGACAGTGATGGATTTTCAAATAGTGATGAAGATGAACAAGGTAATGATTATAGACTTTTGATGGCTTTTGAAGATGATGATTTCTTGGATGCTATAGATGAAGAAGGTCTTTATGAAGAAATTTCTAAACTTAAAATTTGTTTAGAAGAAAAGAGTATGATCATAGATACTTTGACATTCCAACTTGCTGAAAGGGAAAAACACAATGAAAAGTTAGAATGTGAAATTGTGGGACTTAGAAAAGATATTGAGAAAACAAAAGCTCTTAATCTTAGATTTGCTAAAGGATACGAAACTTTAGATGAGATTATCAAAGTGCAGTGTTCTCCACTAATCAAGACAGGTCTTGGATATACTGAAGAAGCATCTCAAGCACAGAAGCCTTCCACCTCCAAAAGTTATCTTGATGCAACAAGGAGAAGTGAACAGGTTGACAATCGACAACAAAGGAATAAAGTAGATTACCAGGTAAATCAGGGTCAATCTAACTCAAGGATGAACATAGATCACCAAGTACATCAGGGACAATCTACTTCAAGGATGAACAGAAGCTACAACCAACCACAGGTAAATCATTCTCAATTTGCCTCAAGAATGAATGTCTATGGAAACTACAATCACCTGGATGGAAGGTTTGATAATCGCAGGAATTTCTTCAATGGCCAATGTTTCTCTTGTCATAATTTTGGACACAAAGCAGCTCAATGTGTTGCCTACAAGACCATCATGACCAAAGAAGCACGAAATCAAAGGAGTGTGACTGGCATCATGAAAAGAACCTATAATAACTTTTCTACTCTTGAAAATGAAATAGAATGTTCTATTTGTAACAACTTCGGTCATGAAGATTCTAAATGCAGGAGTAGGTTTCGGCAAACAACTTGGAAGGAGCAAGCTTCATTCAGTCCTAAAACATGGAGAAAGAAAGAACCACAACCTGAAAGATGTGGTATAGCCTTATATGTGGAAGGACAAGAAAATCAATGGTACATCGACAGTGGATGCTCGAAACATATGATAGGTGATAAAGAAAAACTTCAGTCATATAGTGCCTTAGAAAAGGAAAGGAACGTCTCATTTGGAAATGCCACCCTTGCATTCATAAAAGGTAAAGGTTCTGTCATTTTGAAAGAAAAAGTCAAAGCTGGAAATGTTATGTATGTTGATGGCTTAAAACATAATCTATTGAGTGTTAGTCAAATGTGTGATCAAGGAAATGAGGTAATATTTTGATCAAATGGATGTATTGTTCGTGAGCTTGATACAGGAGAAACAGTGATCAAAGGCATAAGAACTCCAAATAATTTATACATACTCAAGGGAGGACAACAACAATTCTATCTAAGCAAGAATGATGAACACTGGCTATGGCATAGAAGATTGGGGCATCTAAGCTTCTCTCAGATAAGGAAAGCATGCAAATATCAGGCAGTTCATGATCTCCCTGACATCAGAATTCCAGACAATACAATATGCAAATCATGTCAGTTTGGTAAGCAAACCAGAACTAATTTCCCTGAGAAGGAAGGATTAGCAAGTAAGCCACTTGAACTTGTCCATACAGATGTATGTGGTCCATCCAGGAAAAGGTCACCTTGAGGAGAAGAATACTTCATATTGTTCATTGACGACTTTTTTAGGATGTGTTGGATAGGACTTCTGAAGCATAAAGACGAAGCTTTCGAAAAGTTCAAAGCATTCAAAGCCTTGGTTGAAAATGAATCAGATCGCAAAATCAAATGCCTTAGGTCTAATTGAGGAGGGGAATTTACCTCGGATGAATTTTTTGATTTTTGTGAAGAAGATGAAATAAGAAGGGAATTCTCTGCTCCAAGGACTCCTCGGCAAAATGGAGTAGTAGAAAGGATGAACAGAACGGTTCAAGAAATGGCTCGTGCTATGCTTGATGAGTCTGGAACTCCTGCAACCTTCTGGGGTGAAGCTGCATTTGCTGCCGTTACTATTCTCAACAAGACAAACGTCCGGGTGAACAACACTCAAACTCCTCATGAACTTTGGTATGGTAAGACTCCTACGGTAAAATACTTCAAAATTTTTGGAAGCAATGTTACATCAAAAGGAATGATGAAAACCTTGGCAAGTTTGAACCTAGAGCAAATGAAGGCATTCTCCTTGGTTACTCTCCCCAAAGTAAAGGATATAAGTGTTACAATAAAAGACTTAGAAAAATTGTTGAAAGTATTGATGTAGTGGTTGACAAAGAAGGAAACATTCCAAGGCAGGTAAAATACGAAGATTTCGAAGATGATGAGGACTATCATTCAACATCAAATTAGACTAATGATGAAGAAGAAACCTAGGAGGAACGAGAAGAAAAGATAACAGTAGAAGAAAAGACTCCATCTAGGTATGTCCAGAAGAATCATCCAGAAACTCAAACTTTGGGGCAGAAAGAGGCAGGTGTACAAACAAGAAGAACTATTTCAGAAGCTTCAAGCTATCTAGCATTGCTCTCCTCCACTGAACCATGAAATGTAAGTGAAGCATGCAAAGATGAATGCTGGGTCAAGGCCATGAATGAAGAACTTGAGCAGCTTGAAAATAATAACACTTGGGAGTTAGTTCATAGACCAAATGATAAAAATGTCATAGGGACAAAATGGATATTCAAAAACAAGCTGAATGAGAATGGAGATGTTATCAGAAACAAGGCCAGACTTGTTTGCAAAGGGTATGCTCAACAAGAAGGTATAGACTTTGAAGAAACTTTTGCACCAATTGCCAAACTTGAAGTGATAAGAATGTTTCTTGCTCTTTCTAGCTTTCAAAAGTTCAAAGTATATCAAATGGACATGAAATCTGCCTTTCTGAATGGAGACTTGGAAGAAGAAGTGTATATTGAGCAACCAGATGGGTTTATCCTTGGAAATGATCCAAAACTTGTATGCAAACTCAAAAAGGCTCTCTATGGCCTTAAACAGGCTCCAAGGGCTTGGTATTATCATTTGGATAAGTACCTCCATCAACAAGGTTTTACAAAAGGATCAATAGATAGCAATTTATATATAAAAATTGACAATGATAAGTTTCTAATGCTTGTTGTGTATGTTGATGATATCATCTTTGGTAGCAATGAAGAAGACATGAGTCAAAACTTTGCCTTGGTGATGTAAAAAGAATTTGAAATGTCCCTGCTTAGTGAGCTCACATATTTTCTTGGTTTACAAGTCCAACAAAACAAAGACGGTATTTTTCTATCACAAACCAAGTACCTCAAGCAGATCTTGAAGAAATATGGGATGGAGGATTGGAAACCAATATGTACCCCTATGGTAACAGGATGCAACCTTAGCGCAAATGATGAATCAACAGTAGTACATCAACCAACCTATAGATCCATGATTGGTAGTTTGCTCTATCTAACAGGTACCTGACCAGACATCATGCATGCAATGGGAATAGTTGGAAGATTTCAGGCAAATCCAAAGGAAACTCATCTTCAGGCAGTTAAGAGAATTTTCAAGTATCTTCAAGGAACTCAAAACTATGGCTTATGGTATCCTAGAGATACAGATCTCACACTTCATGCATATACAGATGTAGATTGGGCAGGAAGCGTGGATGACAGAAAAAGCACTAGTGGTGGTGAATTCTTTATGGGTTCCATATTAGTATCTTTGTTTAGTAAGAAACAAAGTTCAATTGCATTATCTACAGCTGAAGCAGAATATGTGGTTGTTGCATCTTGCTGCACACAACTTCTTTGGATGATGCAAACATTGCAAGACATTCAAATCACTTGTACTCCACCTATCTCCATCTTTTGTGATAATACAAGTGTAATCAATATTTCAAAGAATCCAGTCATGCATTCGAAGACCAAGCACATACCTATCAAATATCATTTTCTTCGGGAACAAGTGCTTGAACAAAAAGTCAAATTGGAGTATGTCCCCTCCAAAGAACAAGTTGTTGATATACTCACCAAACCACTGCCTAGGGAGACATTTGAATACCTCAGACAGAAGCTGGGAGTAGTTGATGCATCATCTTGCTGTTGAAATTATCTTTTTCAGAGAACAATGGTTGTACGCAAGTTTCATGAAGCGTATCCGCGTACATACGCAAGTTTATGTGGATATAGTCGCATATATGTTGGTTTGAAGAAAAACAGCGGGGACAGACTCAGGATGAAAAGAGTATGATATGGGTCTGACAGAGAGAATCTGGCACAGGTTCAGGGGGAGCATATACTTCTAATAATGCATTGTTGGCATTATCTTAGAAGATCTTGGTTCATTTTCACAACGGTTTTTGTTTCAGGTGGAACAGGTGCAGAGGGAGATCATGGTTGCTGGTCTGAATGATGATTGAAAAATCCTGCTAGTTGCTGATGACTATCATAGTCTTGTCTTAGTTATTTAGTCTCTATGTCATATATTTCTTTTATTATCAAGGTCATGTAACGGCCTATGCGTGGGATGGATGATGTAATATTCTTGTTTTATCATGTGTAAACTTTTGGTGTATCCCCACTTGGTTGGGTGGATGGGTCAATATTGGTATATCCCCACTTGGTTGGGAGATGGATGTATGTATGAGTCTTTGGTGATAGGAAGGTCATTTATGATGTATAAAGTCATGTTTCTTCTTGTAGAACATCCTTTTGCAGACCTTGCCTACAGTTGGGGGGAGCATGGACAGCACAACAGAGTAGAGATTTCAGCATATACTCAGGGGGAGCATAACCCTTTGCCCTTGATGACAAAGGGGGAGAATGACTTTGAGTGACTTGGGGTTGCCATCAAGTCCAAAGGAGGAGATTCTTGGCATTATGACTCAGTTTTGGCACTATGACACAGGTGTTGTTCTTGATGGCAACTCACTCAAATGACAGATCTCAGTTAAGGGTCTCAGAATGAAGGAAAAAGAGATATACGCAGGTTCCTCTTAACCAAGGCACGTATACACGCGGGATAGACGATCAAAAGGCGCATATACGTATGCACGCACTTTCATGGTATCTCGTCTGAAGTGTTGAACCCAGGTATTTGGTCCAAGGTATTGATTCTTTATGGTTTTGGACCATGGTATTGAGTAAGGCCTAAGACTATAAAAGGGGAAGGAGATCATTAGGTAAAGGAATTCACTCAAGTATTGAATATCTTATGAAGTGCAAGATCTAGAATACTGGTCATTGGGTTATGGTGCATAGCTGGATCTGAATCAAGGAGGAACCTAAGCGTAAGGAGAAGGATAAGTTCTATTGATGGGTCAAGATCTTAAGGCTTGAATAATAGTATCTTTATGTGATTTTGATCTGTTATATTTGGCGCATGACTTGATCTATAAATCTGATAATCTGGGTATAACTGATGTCTGAATAAGTGAAAAGGATAAATTATCTTTTATAGATCTGTACGCAGGTTCAGCGAAGCAAAGGCGCGTATACATGCTGGTTAGGTAATTCAAAATAGCGTATATGCAGGTTGGTCTTAAGTTAGCAGCGTATGCACGCAGGTTGTACACATTGAAGTAGCGTACGTCTCTTGAAATATGTTTTAGCTACTGTTTATTGCTACAGTGTTCTGGGTTCAGAATTGGTGTTTGGTTACTGTCACTGTTTTCTGGGTACAGCATTCAGAGAAGTGACTATTTGATTCAGTTTTGTTTGGTGCAAAGAAGATTGGTTGATGCAGATATAATTGATGTTTGATTGATGTTATTCATGGATCCAGTATGAAAATTTATGAAACGTGGTCCCTGGAAGAAAAGAGAAGATTGTAGCCTTCTATAGGTCAGCACCTACGTACTAGTACCTCAACTAGTACAAGAGCTAAGGGGGTTGTAGCTCCCTTCCAGGAGAAGCTGGAGAATGAGAGAAGGTTGTAGCCTTCTGCAAGTAGTAGCCTGCGTACTGGTATAAGACTGCACCAATATAGAAACATTGTAAAAAGAAGTTTCTAATTAAAAGAAGATAGAGACAAATTGCAGCAGGTGGTTTTCACCCACATTGGGTTTCCACCTTATATCTTGTGTTGTTATGTGTGACTACCTGTTCTGTTTTACTGTTCCTTGTTACTGTTTATATGGTTTGATGCACAGATTAATGATCAACATCTGAAGAATAATTTAAATTACAAGTCTACTGGTTATACGCTAGTTTCCTTAACTGCAGTTGCGAACATACGTGGTTTTTACTAACTGAAGTAGCGTATGCAAATCTGATTGTGAAATGAAAAATAATTGACCTGATAACACTGATTCACCCCCCCTCTCAGTATTATTTCCAACATATTGTCCATGGCAGCTCCATGGTAAGTGCCCCCTTTTTTGTATTTGTATTTCACAGTTAAGAAGAAAAGAGTGGAGCATGGGTCGCATCTTCTAGCAATGTTTTCCTCAGATTGAGTTTTCCTCAAGGTACATCTCATGTTCATTGTGTGTATGGTGTGTTATTTGCTTAGCTTCTTTTATTTTAATTTCCATTATTTAAGTATTTTCATGCATCAATCCAATCACATTAAAAATTGAAATCTAAAGTAAAACAGAACATAAAAAGAGATTCGATAAAATTGTGAGATATGTTGTGATGAATTGTTCCAATGAAATATTCATGGTAGTTTGTGAACCATATGAGTACTATAACAATTTTCTGTAGGGTTTTCATGGGAAGTTGTAGGATCTAAGAATTGGTGTAAATTCCAAAAAATGTGGCCATGTCAAATGAATATAGCAACAATCCAAAGGATTAGTTGGAAGAGAGATTTCCAAAGATAGGAGCACAAGTCACTAACCTCTCTCGCAACATGACCATTTTCATTGCATCTTTAAAGGACAAATTTGGGCATTTTTAGGAGTTTAGCAGTTATAACTTAGAAGTTGGAGTGGATGAGAAAACTAGAGATAACAAGGACCCAAAACATTATAAAAAAGGGACCAAATAAAGAGAGACCAAGTTCCAATGCCATCACTTCTTCCCAATATCTATTTAAAGTGGAAGGGAAAGTGAACATCAAACCCTACCAAGGTGATATAGATGTTGTTAAGTTGAGTCAATGGTTTCAATAGTTAGAATATTATTTCAATGTTCATAGCATAACATAATATTTCCTTTGTATGTCTAAAGTTAGAGGGTCATGTGCAAACTTGGTAGGAAAGTCACATGGAAATACTTAGGCTAGAGGATGATATCCCTATAACTAGGAGGGAGGTGTTTAAAAGCCTCATTAAGTCCTAGTTCCACCCTTATCATAAATGAAGAAGACGAGTGGATCCATTAGCATTACTTTTTATAGAAGCAAAGGTATAATGTGAAATATTACACCAGCAAGTTGAAAAAGGGACCACTATGTTGGGTATATCTCCAAAAATTATAGATACACTCCTCAATTATTTTGGTGGTTTATAAAGTATTTTACAAAGTCAAATGATGCTCTTTATACCTATCACAATTGATGATCCATTTACGTGAGCATAGTATTTAGAGAATACAAGCAAGAATAAAGGGGAACCAAGTGGCTCCAATAAAAAATACCACAAAGATGTTTACAAGGAAGGAAATAATAAGTGGAGATGAGAGGATAAGAAGACCACATCCACTGCACACCAATGCAAGGATCCAAACCATCATTTTATCCATTGTAATATCAAAGGTTACATTGAAGATGGGCGTTGGAAGCTACATGTAAAGTTGAATCTAAGGAACCACAAGAAGGATGCCGAGAGTAAGAACACGTTGGGTATGGATTCAAGCAATCAGGTAAAGAACAAATTAAATATAGATAAAAATTTTGCTTACACGGTGCACCAAAATAGAAAAGGTTGTCAAACTGAGCAACCTCCATCCAAAGGAAGAGAAGGAGGTGACTAAACTCTTCCACATTAAGATCCAAGTTAAGAAGACAGAGGTGGATGCTCTATTGATTTTGTTTCATGACAAACCTAATAGCAAAAGTTCGATAGGCAACCTTGGGTTGTTAGTTCATGACCATTCTCACCCATATCCATTGGGCTGGGTAATTAAGGATGTAGGGCCAAGGTCATTACGTAGTGTAAGATAAAATTTTCTACGGGTGAAAATTATATTGATGAAGATGAGGTAGATGTAGTACCACTTATTAGACAAGTCGAGAGAAATGAAGGATCATACAAAGAATGAAGAAAGGAGAATACATGCTCAAACCTCTTAATTCTATTTACCCAACAAAAGGGGAAAAGAAAGAATATGAAGATTAGAGAGGAGAAATATTGTGTTATATTTATTTTAAAAATAATGTCCTTTCATTTAATTTTTGAATGGCACTACAAGGAAAATACCTTCTAGTGGAGGTTTTTGTGGTAACCCCTATGAAAATAGCCGAAAACTCCGTTTGTAGTGAAGGTCATTGTTGAAAAATGTAACTAGGTTTGGCTTCATAAAATGTATTTGTTAAAATAATTTTTATTATTGTTACAATGACTTATTAAAGCATGGGTTTCATGCTTGGGTCATCATTTTATTAGTCAAAGTCCCCATTATGGACTCGTAGGGGTTAATAAAGAGTCATTAGAGTAATTGTATATTTTATGAGACCCTTCTTGGACTTTGAATGATGTAAAAGGGATTATTTTTTAGTCAAAGAGGAATTATGTAACCTCCACACCAAGTCGGCCTCAAGGAAGGCAATTCAACCTCATTGCAATGCTATATATACAAGGGAGTTCGAATTCATTTGAGCATCTCACTCTCTCACACATAGTTTGATATCTAAAGTTAGAAGCTAGGAAAAGGTACGAAGGTGAAGAAGGAAGCCTAAAGGAGTCCGAGTTTGGTCAAGAAGGAAGGAAAGGAAAAAATCAAAGTTTTGGTATCTCTCTCTAGCTAGTTTAGGAGATCAGAGTCTCCTTGTCAAAGTCGAAGTTGATGCTGATGTTGAAAGTTGCGAAGTTGAAGTTGCTAGGGTCGAAGTGTTGCTGCTACTAGGTCAAAAGTTGGATCGAAGAAGGAGAGGTTGGATTGGTGTGGAGGAGGTATGTATCTAGGTTGAAGAGTCTCAATGAAAGCTATCGAAAAGAATTTTTTGACTGGGTTTTCCTATAGATAGGGGTTTTTCCCTGACAGAGTACCTACATCTTGTGTCTAGTGTTTTTGTGATATTCATGCCCACACAATTTGGTAATTGCTTGATAAAAGATAATATACCCATTAAGTAAAATAATACAACATAATTCATAAGTAATTATCAAGGAAGAGAAATCTAACCCTAATTCTACTAACATTGATTTCTCAACATGGTTTCAGAGCTAAGGTCGAAGAAGATTGAAGATCACTTTGTTGGCTTGAAGGACATGATTACTCCCTCTTTGATATGAATGGGATTCAATTCTACAGGAATATGGATCAAGAAGATTGTCTACTACTTATTCAACAAGGTCAAAAGTCAAGCGTTATTAAATGCACTTACAAGATCACTGAACGATGATAATGCATGGATCACTGGTAGTGGAGCATCAAGGCATATGACAAGGGAAAGTAAACAACTACAAACTCTATCAAAGGAACCATCTTCGCATGCAGTAGAATTGGGAGACAACAAAATAAATGTTGTTAGAAGCCTAGGATCAACATCTTTGAAGTTGGAGAATGGAGAAAAACTACATCTCAACAACATACTATATGTTTCAGGTTTGAAAAATAATTTGCTTTCAATTTCCTGCTTAGAAGATAAAGGGGATAAAGTTTCTTTTGTTGATGGAAAGGTCTTGGTTTGGGGAAAAGATTCAACTATCGATAAATCTAGGTTTATTGGAGTTCGTGAAGGAAGTTTGTACGGAGCCATTACACCACCTCCTCAAGCCATAGTTCACATGGACATCTCTCCTATTGAGCTATGGCATAGAAGATATGGTCATCTTCACTATAAGGTCATTCCCACATATCAAAGAAGATCATGAAGGAGTTTGCAAGGGATGCTCTTTGGGAAAACATAAAAGAAAACAATTTTCATATAGTGAAACAAGGTCTAAAGAAATATTAGACCTTATAGATTCTAATGTGTGTGGGCCCATGTCTGACAAATCACTTGGAGGTCATCTTTACTATGTAACATTTATTGATGATCACTCTAGAAAGACATGGCTCTACCTTCTCAAGAAAAAGGATGAAGTATTTGAGAAATTCAAAGAGTTTATATGTGAAGAGGAAACCCTAACCAAAAGAAAATAAAGACTTTGAGATCTGACAATGATGGGGAATACACTTCTAAATAATTGATTGCATATTGTAAAGAACCAGGAATTAAGAGGGAGCTTATTGTTCCCTACTATCCCAAACAAAATGGAGTGGTTGAAAGAAATAATAGGAAAATTGAAGAAGGTGTACGAATAATGCTCCTTGATCAAGGCTTACCAAAATTTATAGGGGGAGAAGCAGCAATGACAGCCGTATATATTCAAAATAGAAGTCCTCATAGAATTCTTGATAATATGACACCTGAGGAAGCATTCACAAGGAAGAAGACAAGTGTGGGCCATCTTTGAATCTTTGGGAGTCCTGCCTACATCCACATTCCAAAGGACAAATGAAAGAAGCTAGATTCTACAAGCATCAAAGGGATCTTTGTTGGCTATAGTCTCTCCTCAAAGGCATATAGAATCTACGTCAAGGAAGGGAGACACATTGAAGTAAGTAGGGACGTTATATTTGATGAGAATCAAGCCTACAAAAGATCGAAGGATATTCCTATTGATTTTGATGACAAAGATCTACCTATATTTGAAGAAGAAGAAGTACAACCTGACAACCCTTCTACAATTCAAGAAGAAGAAGAAGGACCAAGTGAGCCTATTCAACTTGTGGTCATACCAAACGCAAGGAAGAGGCCAAATTGGTTAAAAGCTACTCTTGAAGATGTTGAAGGGCATGGAGCTACGAAAGGAACATTTAGAGAAAGCAAAAAGCTGAAGGGATATTCTGGATATGCTGCATATAGACAAGACTAATTAAAGCATAACCATCTACATTTGAAGACGTTTCCCATCAAGAAGTATGGAAGAAAGTTATGCAGGAAGAATAACAATCCATCATGAAGAATGGCGTTTGGGAGATTGTTCCTAGACCTAGTGACAAATCGGTTGTCACCTCAAAATGGATCTATAAGATCAAACACGTTGTTGATGGAAATATAGATAAATACAAGGCCAAATTTGTTGCAAGGGGTTTCTCTCAAATGGAAGGCATAGATTATAAAAAAACATTTGCACCCATTGCAAGGTATAATACCATTAGATCTATGGTTTCATTGGTTGCTACAATGTGATGGGATATCCATCAAATGGATGTGAAAACAACATTTCTGAATGGGACCATTGATGAGGAAGTATACATTGAACAACCTGAAGGTTATGAGCTAAATGGCAAAGCTACTCATGTCTATAGACTCAAGAAGGCCTTGTATGGTTTGAAGCAAGCTCCTAGGGCATGGTATGCAATAATGGATGCATACCTTCTAAGAATTGGGTCTATGAAGAGTTTCGTTGATCCAAATATCTACATCAAGGTTGTGAATAATGAGCTAGTCATTATTCTATTGTATGTGGACGATCTATTCATTACAGGTGTCGAGAGAAGAATACAAGAATGCAAGAAGATGCTGGCAGCTGAATTTTAGATGAAGGATTTAGGATTGGTGCATTGTTACCTAGGTCTAGAAGTATGGCAAAATCCTAGGGAGATACATTTGGGGCAAGGAAAGTATATCATCAAGTTGTTGCAGAAATTTGGGATGATGGATTCCAAGACCATGACTACTCCTATGATCACCAATCTCAGGAAGTTGAGGAGATCTGACTCAAGTCTTGTGGATCCTACCTCCTATCGTCAGTGGCAGGTTCTCTAATGTATTTGGTAAATACAAGGCTGAATATATGCTTTGTTTTGAACATCAACAGTCAGTTTAAGTTGGAGCCTCGTCATGATCACTGGATAACTGTCAAGCATATATTGATATATCTTAGTGGCACGATACATCATTGCCTAAAGTACAATAGCAAGGAAGTCAAGTTGATTGGCTTCACAGATTCTGATTAGGGTGGCAGTGAGTTCGATGGAAGAATCACTACCAGTGGATGCTTTAGTTTGGGATTTGCCATGATATCATGGATGAGTAGAAAGCAAGATCTAGTTTCTTTGAGTAGTGTTGAAGCAAAGTACATGGCTGCGTGTGAAGTAGGAAAGGAGGTTATATCGTTGAGGAAGCTTCTGACAGATTTTTTCGAAAAGACTCTGGATCTTACTGTGGTTAATTGTGATAATCAAAGTTGTATATTAGGAACTTGGTGCAGGATGGGATTGTGAAGCTACAATATGTCCTGAAAGATGATCAGGTAGTTGATATACTAACAAAGTCTCTTCCTAATAAGAATTTTGAATATCTTAAAAGCATGCTTGGTTTAGTTGATATTGATAATTTTGTTGATGATGATAAAAAGAAGAGAAATTTTGAGGCCTTGTGTGTGAGACACATTGTCTGGGAGGACATCTGGTTGGAACTATGTGTTGATGTCTAATTCTCAAAGTAGGGAGGGTGTGGTTGGTCATGGAGCTCTAACCTCAGATATGTACCTAGATCCCTGGGTTGATGGTTAGCAAGTAAGCCTAATGGTACCTAGAGAGGCTGAAAGCTTTAGTCCGTCTTAGTCCCACTTGGGTAGATTGCCCTAGCCAGGAATCTATTTAGTGGCATTGCGGTCTCTAAACTGTTGAGAGAACTTGGATAGATTTCCTTGGTCAGGAATATATTCCATGGCATTGTGGTGCCTAAACTCTTCATATTTCATATAGTTTGAGATCTTTTGTATGAATACCTCCCTAGTTAAGAGGGAGTGTTGAAAAATGTAACTAGGTTCGGTCTTCATAAAATGTATTTGTCAAAATAATTTGTATTGTTGTTACAATGACTTGTTAAAGCACAAGTTTCATGCTTGGGTCATCATTTTATTAGTCAAAGTCCCCATTGTGGACTCCTAGGACTAATAAGGATTCATTAGAGTCATTGTATATTTTATGAGACCCTTCGTGGGCTTTCGAACGATGTAAAATGAATTATTTTTGAGTCAAAGATGAATTATGTAACCTCCATACCAAGTTGGCCTCAAGAAGAGCAAGTTAGCCTCAAGTAAGGCAATTCGATGTCATTAGAAGGCTAATATACAAGGCAGTTCAAATTCATTTGAGCATCTAACTCTCTCACACATAGTTCGATATCTGAAGCTGGAAGCTGGGAAAAAGTGTGAAGGTGAAGAAGGAAGCCTAAAGGAGTGCGAGTTTGGTTAAGGAAGGGAAGGACAAAATATAATTTTTGGTATCTCTCTCTCTCTCTCTCTCTCTGTGGGCTAGTTTAGGAGATCAAAGTTTCCTTGTTAAAGTTGAAGCTGTTGTTGATGCCTGAAGCTGCCAAGCCGAAGTTGCTAGGGTCGAATTATTGCTGCTACTAGGTCAAAGGTTGGATCGAAGAAGGAGAGGTTGGCTTGGCGTGGAGGAGGTTTGTATCTAGGTTGAAGAAGGAAGAGATTTTTGACTGGGTTTTCTCCTAGATAGGGGTTTGGCCCTAGAAAAGTGCCTACATCTTGTGTCTTATGTTTTTGTGATCTTCATGCACACATAATTTAGTAATTGCTTGATGAAAGATAATATAACAATAAGTAAAAGAAGCCAACATAGTTCACAAGTAATTATCAAGGAATATAAATCTAACCCTAATTATACTAGCATTGATTTCTCAACAGTCACTAGCGAAGGTGGACAGGCAGATGTTTTAGTGGATGTTTTTTGGATGGTGCATCTAAAATATACAAACACATCGGTGCTTTACTATCAATAAAAGCATCGGTGTTGCATATAACATGGTACACCATGGAAAAATTATTTTTATTTTTATAAATTAAAAAAGCATGGTGCACTAAATAACACCACACAGTAGTGCTTGAATAATCGATTGCGTCGGTGCCCTTTAGATAGAAAAACACCTCGGTGCATACCACTAAGTAGCACCGTTATAGTTTTTAATTTTCAGAAAAATGCATTTTTATTTTCAAAAGATGCACTGCTGCAGTAAAGGTACTAAAACGCCCTGGGGCGTCTAAAAAGAGCATCACTAGGAAATATTTATTTTTTAAATATAGAGTGGTGCTACAGTCAGACAAAGCACCAGTGTGGTACCTGTATTAGAACGCCCTGGGACGTCCAAAGAAAAACACTGCAAAATATTTTTTTAATTTTAAAAAAATGCGATGCTCTTGGATCTATTCCACACTGGTGCAGTTAGCGTAACACACTAGAGGAGTGTTATAGGATATTTTGTCACACTTGATCAATCAAGCTCCTGATGGGATCAATCAACATCATATTCCTGCTTTACATCATCATTGCAGAAAACCCTATGCATGACTCTCTCATTCCCCACAGTTTTTGCCCTGAACGGCATAATCTGAGCCAGTTTTAGGACCAACACACCATGGCCTCTTTCTGGACAGTGTTCACCTACATGTTGCTCCACTGTGGCCTACATTGATCACCTATAGGTTGCTCTCCTTACACCTGCATTGGTTCTAGAAATTTGGGAAAAAGAGAGAGAATCTCGAAGCCTCCATTTCCAAAAGTTTCCATGATCTGTTGTAACCATTTACGTCAGATAAAACACTCGAATCTTATCCTATCCTAGCTTGGAGTTTCCATCCCTTATCCTTAGATCTCATCCTCCCATCAAGAGTGGATCTCAATCCCAATATTGGTAAAAGGATCATAACTCCCAACTTACCTCACTCCTTTATATATTTATAGCCTTCCATATACAAGGGGCAGGCTTTTGGAGAGTGATTCTACTCTTAAGTTGTTTTTGTGAGAGTTATCCTTTCATGCATTTAGGGTGATTGGAGGTACACTTTGTGATAAAGGAAGGAAAAGTCAACAACTTGGAGGAGCTCTTCTACAATATTGACACCTATTTATGGCTGTAACTCACTCCATTTATATCAATACAAAGAGTTCGTTTGTTTTCCTATATGTGATGTTGTTATTTCATATATTTCAATACCATGTTGATATGTTGAATGAAGTAGATAGATGATTTTACATAGATCTCGTCATTTCTTGGCTTGTGTTTTCTATTAGTGCAGGTTCTAATTTTGGTAGATGGAGCTAGGATTGGAGCATTCAAGCCAAAGAAGGAGCGAAACATACGACAGATTCCAAGTAGGTTTCTTCCCCTCATCTACTTACTTTAAGGAAAACATTGGGTCCTTTTTCATTCTGTTGTTCTAGGTTAGCCACCAAACCTAGGGGAGATATTCCTGTCTGCAGTCATATATCCCACATAACAAATTGATGACTCCACTAGAGAACGATGTATTCCCTGTTAAGAAATTTACCCAAGAACACAAATAATTACGGAGAATTGCTGAGAGGAAGAAATATAAAAAATAACCAGCAACAACCATAAACACATAAACACACATGTTTATCTGGGAAAACCCAAAATCTGGGGAAAAACCCGATCATAATGAAATTTCATTATCCTTGGCCAAAACCCTGGCCAATCCGGCCAAGTGAGCCTTCACCACTCACCTTCAGGCCCTTTCATTACAATGAAGTCCTTCCAGCCTTTTATAAGCTCCATTACACATAATACCACGGGCAGAATACTATGGGTGCACAATACCATGTGCCCCAAAACCATCACTGTTTAACCTAGTCAACTTTGACTCTATCCCGACTCAAGTTTACCTAACATTCCCTTGGTGGTTTCTTTGTTCATTGTGTTTGATTTACCTATATCACAAACCTTTGTTGCTTTAACCAACCAAGAACAGACCCAGGAAGTGATTTCATTGATCCTCGTTTGTAATGTTTGTGTTAGAATCCTCTTTCCGAGGACCAACGCACCCTCTAGTTTGCTGACAAAGCATTGCACCCCACCTGGGCCTTCTTTGTGCTTGCATTATACCTCACCTGGGCCCTCTCTATGCCTGCATTGCAGAGCACTGGTGCCTCTTATGCACCGACGTTGACCCCTGTTCTTGCACAAATTGTTCCTTATTTTTTCAGTGTTGAATTGATTAGCCTGCTTCGAGCTGACCTTCCCTAAGCCTTGAGTGCCTTATGGTCTCTCTGAAGCCTCCATTTGGTTTGCATTTGTGTTTGATTGCCTTTGGTAAGAATCAGTTTTGATTTTTCTTTGTTCTTATCATTAGGTCACTTTCAAACTTGGTTGATTTGATCATTAATTGTTTGGATGAATTGTTGTTCTAGTCCTCAATCTGAAAAGTGCATTTGAATCAATGATTAAACATTTACATCTTAGTTTTCCTCATTTACGAAAATTAAGTGTGGTGAAAAGAAAAAAATCTTGCATTGGCATTTAGGGTTTTGCATCTACAATGATTTAGGAACAGTTGCATGAAAAGGGAATTACATTGAGCACCTTGTTTGTTGCAGTTTTTTTGTTGCAATTGTTTGTCTCTTCCCTTCCTTAGCTATATTTTCATTGAAGATAAAATTTCCATTTCCTCATGCTAGATTTGCATGGACTTTAGGTGAATTCGTGGTGAGCCACAAACTGAAAATTAACTCAAGATCAACTTAAAATTTACTGAATCAACCTAAGGAGCATTTGTAACATTATTGAAAACACATAGAGGTCTAGGCTAGAGATGTGTTTCGGTGTCGTTAAACATAGGAGTTTTCGCTATTTTCCAGCGTTGCATCCCGGGGGTGAAATCTCGTTCCATTTATGTGTGTGTATATGATCATACTCCACGTACCTTCAGGTATATTGGTGGTGCTCCATGCACGTAAAGTATATGGGAATGCTCTCATTAAATGGTTATGCATTAGACAACACTAATACAAACTGCACTCTCACGTACCGTCGCGTATATTTTTGGAGTCCCCAATAGGTTGCTATCCATCCATAGGTAACCGAGTCTGCCGCCTTGTAAACCGTGAAACACCGAACACAACATTCAGGGAGATTGGATATCGTACATTAAGTCCTTGGTTCACCAAGGTGTATATTGCAGTTCACAGTTGATTGGTAATCCTTTGTGCCTATATTACCCTCTTTTTGATTTATTTATTTTTGTGTTAATAAAATTTATTATCCAACATGGAACAACAAGTTCCCCCACTCCGTCATTCACATAGAATGCAAAATAATCCTCCTCTTCCACAAGAGGCTACTCCTGGTCATCATCAGAAGCATAAAAGAACACAAACTACCAAATCGGCAAACTCAGGAACTACTTTTGGTCCTCCTCCTGAATCTGATTAGTCATAATCATTTATTCCCTTAAGTACCAAACCCAATATTACATCTACTTTTGTCGGTGAAACTGACACACTCGATACTGAATTACTTGGAACTTTGTTCCTTGAGGTTATACAATCTGACCGTCCTAAGTCAGAAACTTTATTTCCTGAGGTCATTGAATCTAAGGAGCCTCAGTCATCTTTACCTGTTACTTTAGGTATTCCATCCTCTCTTTCGTTGTCTCAAACAAATCCACCTATTATATATCTTGGCCTCGATGGTGAACTGCTTCCACCTGGAATTGTGAGTATCGAGGAGATCCCACAAGAAGAGCCTCATCCTTATACTCATTTGAATGGACTTTTCCTTTATCTAAACCATCCTCTTATTCCTCCTCCACCACTTGAACAAACACCTTTACTTGGTTCTTTTGACTTACCTGCGAATTTCACGCGGAAATTGATGCCAACCTAAGCTGACAATACCCACATTATGCAAATTGAATTGCATGTCCCGGGAATTCTAAAATTCCATACTTAGGGAAACCTTCACAAATCAAGGTTTAACCAACGGAAATATAATATCTGATAAAAACCCACTTTATCAAAGTTTAATTCCTTAAGCGGAAATATTTCATTTGACTCTCCAAAGTCTAAATTCTAATAAACCTTTGATTAATTCTTAACCCTTATATCTTAACCCTTCGGTAATCACCCACACTTATCAACTATACCATGGTCTTTAGATTTTAACAACCCTTTGAGTGGAACCTTATAACCCTTCATAAATCTTTGGTTAATTCTTAACTTAACCCGAAATACACTAATCCCACTTATTTCTATTATAACTCTTGTATAATAGAAATACTTCATATGACACTTAAACCTTACCTTTCTGTTGATTCACATGACTGTACACATTTCCTGACACTTAACCTTTAGCGCGTTCAACCTCCGCCGTCGATCTCATTCCTTAATCCAACAGTCATCACGTCACCCAATCATCAACTTACCCTGGCGATCTCCACTGTTTATTTCTCTTATCTCAATCCAACGGTGATCGCGTAATCTCGCGAAGATTACATGAAAAATCGATATTAGAAAGAGAGCATGCGAGAAAAGTGGTTTTCTCTTTCCTCTGTGTGCTAGGGGTCAACCCTTAAGGCTAATCGTGTGAACTCGAAGAAATACCATTTACCGCTTAGAGGTCGTGCGAAATACCACTTATTGTTTCCGTAGACTGCTCCACTATTCTGCACGTGGTTTTAATCTCCGCCATCCATCTTCTTAACTTTATTCTACGCGACTTAATCCTAGCCGTCTATCTCCATCACTCTCGTTCGTTGATCTCACTGATCCAACGACTGTGCTTCACTGCTACGTTCTTTTGTCTCTTATTGTGTAATAGTCCATTTGTTCGGGTTTCTGCCTGTGTATTAGTTCTCGCCTTTTGGCCTTCAACTATTCTAATTCTTATCTTCAGCTTCGTTCTTCATTCCTTCACTCTTTTACGCTTCCGTTGCGTAACTCCTTAGGTTTTAAGAACCTTACAGTATACCTTCACTGTAACATTAAAGGTTTCCTCCAACATTGTCTGCGTGTAAACCCGATACACTCTTCCCTGCACTTGATCTCTGGTTCTGCACACCTGCAACCCTATGTTATGCAGAATTACTTCTAATTCACACACAATCTATAATTCCATCAATCAACACACATCACACACTCAGGAATCGAAATCTCTGTGTATATATAAACAAATAATTACATCATGAGTCTCTGTCTCTCTCTGGCCTAATTTTCTTATCAGTGGCCTTTTCCCTTTCCTACCCGTAGGCTTACAATCAAACCTATCTAACTCTTGAACTAATTCCTAGCTAGCTAACCCCTTCTATGCCTTTTAGGCTTACATTTATACAAAAGGATTCTATAACCAATTCCTAGTTTAGATCCATAACCTTCTCAACAAAATCCTAAAATCTCTTCTTTATCTCTAAGGATCCTCTCTAATCCACAAAATCATCAACTAATTCCTAATCTAAGCTTTTACAATTAATTTCCAAATCTCTCAATCTCTATGGAATCTTAACTAGCCTAAATCTCTCGTGTTCTCAAACATTCGAGAACATTTAAAAATATGCCTCACAATACTTAATTAATCCTTATTCTAGCTTCTCTCATTAAAATCACTTAAAACCTTAATAATTACATTAATTTGACACATAGGAATCCAACTTCCTTGAAAACACAAGACCCCCTAAGTTAACTAGAATACAATGAAATTGCTGAGCTCGATGCTCCTACATCAACAATACACATTGGGATTATTGACCATGACTGGAATCGATATGGCTTATCAGCCTACATCTTCCACTATGGTTGATACTTGAAATGTTACTTCCATGTCTATGTTTTTGACATCACTAGAGGCACATCTGTATGGTGGCCAGTCTGTCCCACCAGGTTATCAGTCCTTATCTTGTACCTTCTTTGGTGCATCTTCCAGTTTATGGACATCCCCCATGTCATCCACTTCGGTAATTCCATCTAGCGCTACTCTTATGAGTGTTGCACAACCTTCTCCTCCTCCTCCTCCTACATCGACGGTTGAACAACAGGTTGACCCTTATGTTAGCGGGTAAGGTCTTCTTCAACAACCTAACTATCCTTATGTTGGGTACCCTCCATAAGGGGGGTAGTTTCCTCCATCATCCCCTCCTCCTTTGGCAGGGGGGGAACCTGTTGTTGGTATACCTCAGATTGATAACCAACCTTATTATAGTCCTCCTTATCTTGGGATGGCTGCTAGTTTTTGGCATCCTACTTTTCCCGTTCAACCAGGATCGATGTTGGGTTCATTGTTTGTGTCCCAACCTGTGCGATCATCTCGAGTTCTTATTCCTCAATTTGTACCTCAACAAGCTCAAATTCATGTAACTCAACCTGTTTAGGCTGCGATCGTATCTCATTTCATTCCTTCAGTATTGGGTACCTCTCAGGTCCCACTTACTCAGCTTTTACAAGTTCTTTTATAATCTCAATCACTTGCATAAGGTATTCCTTAAATTCCAGTTGGACAGATTGTGTATGGTATAGCACAACATCAATCGAACCCTCTTTATCATGGGATATTGCAAATCACCATCGGGCAACAATATAGACCTTATCAGGGTATCCCTCAAGTGCCTTTTCAAGGCCAACAAATTCATGGTTATCCTGGGGTTGGTCAATAAGGTCACTTGTACTCTGGCTATCAGAATCCTCCTTATTCTGATAACCAAATTCCTTATTACCAAAACCCTCCTTATTTAGGAATGTAAGTGCATGTTTCCAAGGCTATTCCTTCATATCCAGGTCATCCTCTGTCGGAATTTAATCGGCAGTTGGCTTTTATGGGCACTCTCGAGTTGCCAGATTTGACTCGGGTCACTAATGAACCCATCGATCATTTGCCTTGGTGGTCGATTATTCCTACTAAATTGCCTTTAGATATGCCTAAAGTCAATGGGAATCTAGGAGAAGACTCGTCGATGCATGTCATGACGTATCATCTATGGTGTTCATCAAACTCCCTTAATGATGATTCTATTCAACTTTGTCTTTTCCAAAGAATGCTTATGGGTACCACTGCTAAATGGTATATTGAGTTACCTAAAGCTTCATTCCATGATTTCAATACCTTAGCCACAACCTTCCTCACGCATTTCCAGTTGCCCATCAGATACGAAACTGGAACAGAACTATTAACCAACTTCAAACAATCAAATTCCACTCACATTTTGGATCACATTCATGAGTGGAGGCATCATACCCGTTTGGTCAAAACTTATGTTCTTGATCAATTTCTTGCAGAATGGTTCACCAAATCTCTGTTGGCACCCATAACAAAATATGTGGCCAAAGGTAGAGTCGTGACTGAAGAGAAAGTGATTACTCGTGCACAATATTTGGATTTGGTTTATATACCCAATCCGATATGCTCTACGATAAGCTAACAAATGCTCTGAGACCTTTGAATATTGTTCCTCCTCTCATGCCTGGAAAAGCATCTCATGTTGTTGATGACATTATTGGTTCTACCAACATGCAGACGACGAGTAAACCATTTGGTATTTGTCCACCCGCATCTGCTCAAAACCCTCAATCCCACCTTCCTGGGGCTTCTACCTCCAGGATAAATGGTGTTTCATCTGACAAAGGCAAGTCTCAACAACAACCTAGAAGCAAGAAGAAAGGAAAAATCAAGAAAAGGAAAGATCCCTCTCCGCGGGATAAACAAAAAAATCAATCTTCTGATGAGAAACGAAAGCCTCGATATGCTTGCTTGATTTGTAACGAGGAGCACTTTACATGTGATTGTCCTCACCGCACTGAAGTGAATCAATTTCTTAAGTCCTCCACTTCTCCTGCAGTTTTGACCGACCTATTTCCTAAGAAATATATTCATATGGTTGCCTGGGACCAATCTTCCTGTAACGCGGTTTTGATCCTCTCCTCTTCAAAGTTGAGATCTGATGTTTTGGTAGCTACTCAGAACAAGGATTATGGTAATGCAAATCTACCAAATGGTTAGGCTACTGATCAACTTGCCAGTTCAGCACCATCCTCGTTAGATCCCATTCCGCCATCGATTCCTACCAAATTTACTATTAAACCTCCAGAGGGTGTTATTCATAAGTCATATTTCAACCCTCGTGCAAGATCTGCTCAGAATTATAACGTAGTTGAAGACTTGGCTTAGTCTCCATTGGCTATGTCGACTCTTGAGGTGTTGCAAAACTGCCCTGCCCAAAAGAGGGATTTACTTTCAGCTATCGGATGTGTGGATCCATCGGATTCCAACCTTGTTGTTTTCTCTCATGAAAACTATACCCCTCGGCTTCCAGCTCAATTAGATTTTATAATCCAATTCGTTGTCTGTGGTAAGAATATTCATTATTCTATCGTGGATGAGGGGGCCTAAACTTACATTATGTCCATGTCTTGCTAGAAGGCGATTGGTTCTCCTTAATTGAGTCAGTCACCTACTACATTGAAAGCCTTTGATGGGAGAACATATAAACCTTGTGGGATTTTGAACTCCCTGCAAGTTGAATTAGGAGGAAAAAATTGTGTCCATAGAAGTTGAATTTATTGATGGACCTCTCGATTACAATCTTCTATTAGGACATACGTGGGTTTATGCCATGGTTGTTGTCATTCGAATTACTTCCATATGATCACCTTTCCTCATAAAGGCGGGATTGTAGCCATAGACCAACTCACCTTTTTTGCCTTTGATTCACATGTTACTGGAAGTTTCCCTCTTGTGGGGGAAACCCTACAATCATATCAGCATGTCAGAGTTGGATTGTTGAAGGATTCTTCACTTATGGGGACCTTTTCACTCCCTCCTCCTCTCCTTCCCGACAGCTCATCTTCGGTAGCCTATATCAACATGATATTGTCTTCTACCATCCTGGCCAATCCATGGATTGTACCAGACGAAAATGACATCCAAAGTTTTGGTGACCGAATGTCACTAAGCCCCATTGAGTTAGATTACCAAGCCATTTATTTGGCTTGTGCGGTTTCCTCTTTTGATTCACTTATTGGATAGACAGAGCATTGGACTAGGGTATGTCTTCCGATCCTTTCTCGCATGTATTCCATACCAATGAAAGCATCATGGAAATCATGATGTCAAACGATGTGTCGTGAGATGAACATTACCATTGTTCCTCCTTACCTAATTCCATTGAGGATAATCTCAGTGATGTATATTTACCTAGTTTTGTCTCGCCTTTTATGCATCCTATTATCGTTGTTGGTCCTTTTGCGAAATTGGGTATCGACTTTATGACATGTAACCCTCACTCAGCCGGGGGTCATGGTTATATTATTGTTGCAATTGACTACTTTACTGTGGGTCGAGGTGATGCCTACATTTAACAACATTGGAGAAATAACTACATACTTCTTTTTCAACCACGTCATCGCATGGTTTGGTGTTCCGCAAGCAATAGTTACGGATCACGTAAAAAATCTATGGAATCATATGATGGTCGAATTAACTGCTAAGTTGGGACTTTCCCATGAAAGTTCCACTCCCTATTATCCTCAGACTAATGGACAAGTTAAGGCCATGAACAAAGTTATTAAGACGATGCTTCAACGCATGGTAGGGGTCCACAAATTGGACTGGAATTTGCTCATTTGCGTTGCTTTGTGGGCATACCTAACCTCAGTTAGGATGACTACCAAATTTAAAGCCTTTCAGTTGGTGTATGGTCTCGAAGTTATCCTCCCAATTGAATACGAAATTCCATCACTGAAACTAGCTATAAAAATTCTTCATGCCACTTTTGTAGAGGAGGAGCGTCTTTTACATCTGACTCGTTTAGATGAAACCTAGTGTGGTGCTGCTATAGCTAATGGAGCTCATGTTGAAGAAAGTGTAACTAGGTTTGGTCTTCATAATTACACATTCCAATGTAAATGATGTAAATTATATCTAGCAAAATGATCCGAATGGAAAATGGAATCAACCCATGGTATTCATCCACCCATGGTATTGTAAGTGACATCCACCCATGGTATTCATTCACCCATGGTATTGTGATATCCACCCATGGTATTCATTCACCCATGGAATTTACCCGTGGTATTGTGACATCCACCCATGGTATTCATTTACCCATGGAATTGACCCGTGGTATTGTGAAATCCACCCATGGTATTCATTCACCCATGGAATTGACCCGTGGTATTGTGACATCCACCCATGGTATTCATTCACCCATGGAATTGACCCGTGGTGTTGTAACTGAAAAATACTATAAGTAACAAGTCACATTTTGTAAAAGGACAAATTGTCCACAACAATATAGTCCTTACAGTTATTATCTATTTTAATAAAAAAATTCTTTGTGGTTTTGTTTATTGGGCATTCTATTCTTGTTTTCTGGAAAGATCTTGGGGGCCTCCCCCCCAAGATCCATTTTAATCTTTTAGATCTTGAGGGCCTCCCCCCAAGATCCGGATCAATGGTATCAAAGCAGGTTACGATTCCATGGGAATAAGGGTTTAATGCATATTTCAATTTCAAATTCTTACAACGATATTCAATAAAATTCAAGCGCGTGCTGCAATCTCCACAGAGCACTTTCTTTGGCCAAGTATGAAGAATTTTTCTTTTCTTTTTTTCATTTTTTTGTAGGATTTTTTTTTTTTTTTGGGCGGTGAGTTTGCAGATCAGATCTAAAACATTTGGTGAAATATTTACAAAAACAAATAACAGATCTGGATTCCTTGCAAAAAATACCACAAAAAAAATAAAAATAAAAAATAAAATAAAAATAAAATAAAATTATACAACATAGCTCATTTTAAATGAGCGAGATATCGCTGATTTAAAATCTGTGTTAGTTGAAAACTAAAATCTAATAGGGAAAAACAATAATTATCGCCCATGAGTGAATAGCTATGTTGTATAATTATTATTATTATTATTATTATTTTTTGTTCTAACAACAACTGGTGGAAGGCGACTCTCCTATCATTTTTTGAAGTATTTTATGCAGAATTTAAGAAAAAGGATTGTATATCTGATCTCCTCTTGAAAGATCACCCAATTTAGAGAAGAAAATGGGTCGAATCAGAGTTCGGATGTGGGAGATATCATTGATTTAAAATCAACTATTTTTTCAGAACTTTTGTGACGACGAAAAAATTGCAATGCGAATCTGAGATTCTAGAGTGTCTAGATAAGGATTTCCAACACATGGGAAGATGCAAAATGGTCCTTCTGCTTCCAAAAACAGGTTATAATAAATATTTTGAGTTATATTGACTGTGTTATGTCCATTTTAATTCTAGAGCAACATTCAGAGCGGGTTCTCGTTGGAGACGTGCCCTCCAACCCCACTTTAGTAGGCACCTGCTTCACATTCATCATTTTCAACATAGCAGCATTCGTCTTGGGTTATTTGGAGACATGTCCTCCCACCCCAGGCTATGTATGCACCTACTACTTCATCAACAACCAACATCACAATTATGGGTCAACTGCACAAAATCCTTGTCATCGAAGTCCATTTGCTAGGCCGCACACTGTTAGTATCACAGTTGGTCACAAGCATTACAAGGTATCTCTATCCTCAGATCTTCATTTTTCATGGTTATGGGTCATCCAAAAACCCACACTTCATCAAAGTCCATTTGCTATGTCGCACACTATCAGTATCACAGTTGGTCACAAGCATTATAGGGTATCTCTATCCTCGGATCTTCATTCATCGTGGTTATGGGTCATCCACAAATCCACACTTCATCGAAGTCCATTTGCTAAGCTGCACACTGTTAGTATCACAGTTGGTCACAAGCATTACAGGGTATCTCTATCCTTGGATCTTTGTTCATCATGGTTATGGGTTAACCACATAAAACTCTTCTCTTTAGTGGCTCTTCATATCCAACAAAGGCTTCGCAGGAAGGAACTTGACGCAATGGAGACCATTGCTTCTTAAGGAGGGAGGAATGATCCGAATGGAAAATGGCATCAACCCATGGTATTCATCCACCCATGTTATTCGTCCATCCATGGAATTTACCCATGGTATTGTAAGTGGCATCCACACATGGTATTTATCCACCCATGGTATTGTAAGTGACATCTGTTGAGAATGCAACAAGATGATGGAGCTTAGTGGAAAGGAGTCGCCTTCACTAAGTGGGCCCGCAGGGTATTTTTGGCGCAAAGTCTATTTTTAAACTATATCTATTTTTAGACATATGGATCACGGTCTATGAGTTGCAGGATGTTATTTATGGATGATTGGTCATGTTGGGAAAAATAGATGGACTTCTATTTCTGGTTCACAACGGAGTGATCAAAGTCTATTTTTAGACTGCCAGGCTAAAAATAGAAAAGTCAAATAATATTGTCTCATAATAATATTTAGACTATAAACATTATCTTATCCTCTTGGAGAACTTCAGTTTGAGCTACAGATGTGGCACATGCAGCTGTCAGAAGGAAATACGCTTTTCTTATGAGTCAGTTGAGCTATTGCATGCAAGACTTCAGTTAGAACTCATGTGGTTGAGTTTGGTGGAGTTGGATATGGAGTTGATGGAGTTGTGTTCAGTTTGACTTGGTTAAACTAGTTGTAATTAGTCTAACTGCAAATAGACTAGTGATGAGTGATGTTAATTAATTGATTAAATTAATTCACCAATTATTAACTCATAATGCAACTGAAGAATACATCAGTTAACTCAGTGCATGTACAGTTCAGTGGAGACAGGTGTTAGAGGTTGAGATTGCTATCATTTGTGACTATAGTTGTGCATGAGATCTTGCACAATCAATGGATTGAGTATGCCCATGAGGATTGCACAGTATATGCCCAGTGAAATAGCCTGTGCTCACGTGATTTTCACTTGGTATTGTGCAATAGAGGCAGGCAAAGCAGCGGAGGAGATTTGAACCTGTGACTTGTTCGGATCTGAGCTAGTTTTGTGTGTAACAGGTGGAGATAATGCTGGATACTTGTGAGGAGTATTGTACTATGTATTTTTACATGTTCTCAATCATTAATATACAAATAGTGTGGGGTTTTCAGCTGTAAGCTTTCCCCGGGTTACATACTGTGTTAATGTGTGCATGTGATTGATGTTTCATTGTTTTTGATGCTGCTAAATTGATGATCAACGTAGAGGAGATTATGTATTGTGCATGTATTCCGCAATAGTGTATAATCGAGATAATCTCTGTGAATAAGTGTTTATTATTCAAAATTTCTACATGGTATTAGAGCTGTTGATCATCAGATCTACTATTCAGAAAGTGTTTACATTTTATTTCCTTTAGGGTCCAAACCCTTCTTGGAGTTCCCTTCTTCTCTTTTGTCCTGCAAAACAAACAATTCAAAGAACGCAGCAGTGCATGGACAAAAACTTATAAAGAAACCATCTTCATGTTACAAAGAAAGGTAGTTAGTTATGAAATCCAAACAACCATTTACACATGAATTCAAAACATGAATATCATTAACATAAAGAGGATTCAATTCGGGAACCAAGACATGTGTTTCTTTTATTATAGACAAATAAAGTACATAAAAAAGGAATATGTTCACCTGAGTCACCTTCAGCAGGCTCCAAGCAAAGCTTCCTTCCGGATCCGTTCCAGCCTCAAGCCTCTAACAAAACTTCTTCCATGACTCTCTCCATGATGTCATAAATGGTGGATGAACATCAAAACACAAGGAAACAAAGGTTTCCTGTATAAAATGGGGGAAGTGCAGAAGGCACAAGGGACTTCAAACCTGGTCAAGGGGAAAATCTCAGCATAATAACCTTTCTCTCTATTCTCTCCTTCCTTTAGGCCTTCCCTTTGAGGTCTTTTTATACCATCTCCAAAGTAGTTTTTTTAGTTAGGAGTTGGTTGGGAACAGTTGGGCCACGGGCACTAACAGGTGATCAGCAGGTAAAACCCGCGATCTCTGCCCGAAAAGAAGGAATTTTATATTTTTTTAAAGTGTTTTAATACATACACACGGGTTGGATATACACAGACCCGCGTATACACGCGTTTAACTCAGGGCAATGTCGCGTATAATGAATAAAACACTGTTTTTTAAATTTTAGGACCAGGTCTGGAAGGAGGGGTTGCCCTAGGCCATAAGTACAACATCACAAACCATAAGAGTGAGATTTGGAGCTATAACAGTAGCCTCTGGATTCATCCTTCCTTTGGAAGGTGAGATATCCGGTAAAAGCCCATACAGTCAATCTCTGTACGAGAAATACTTTGTTCTCACGAATCTTAGATCAGAGGTCGTTGAGTTTGGAGCTGGTGGAATTCGAATTTGCAGCAGTGTTTTCTTGGTATCAACGTGGCAATGTCTTTCAACGGATTGCGATTGGAGTATGCTCTTGAGGGCAGCTCAAACTATATTGCATGGAAGGACAGGATGGAGGCAGTGTTGGATGATAATGCACTGAAGGATTTCATAGAGGCTGATGTCCCAAAGCCTACTGATGCTACTCAAGTTGATGCTTGGCAAAAGAAGACAATAAAGTGTCGAAGGATTCTGTTGGAGGGCGTGAAGGATCACATTGTGTCCAGCCTGCATGGAAAGGCTTCTCCATACTTGATGTGGAAAGCGTTGACAGATCTATTCCAAAGCAAGAGTGATCAGAGGAAGCTGGCGCTCAAGGATAAACTCAGAAACATCAAATGTGAGAAGGGAGACAGTATGCCCAAGTATCTCACGAAGTTCACTCAGTGCAAGGATGAGCTGGGAAGTGTGGGGGTGACTGTCGATGATGAGGACTTGGTGAGCTTGGCTCTCCTTGGACTTCCGAAGAGTTGGCATTCCTATCAGCACTCTGCTAATGGTCGGGAGAAATTGCCAGGATGGGAGAGACTTTGGTCAGATCTTGTGCAGGAGGAGATCAGGCGGAATACCGGGGACGGATCTTCATCAAAGGGACCTGATGAAGAAAATTGCGCTTTGGATGCCAAGGCAAAGAAGGGGAAGAACAAGAAAGCTTCTCAGTCTGGTGTGAAAGGCAAGAAGCAGGACATGTCTAAGGTGAAGTGTTTTCACTGTCACCAGCACGGACACTATGCCACTAATTGTCCGCAGAAGAAGAAGAACAAGCAAGCTGCTGGATCTGCAATAGGAGAGGCTCTAGCCTCACAGTTTGAGCTTGATTTTTCATTGATTGCATGCTTGGTTTCAAGTGTGATGGGATCGGTATGGTTCTTGTACATTGGTGCGTCTTTTCACATGACAGGAGATCGAGATTTGTTTTCTGATCTGGAGGACAAAGATCTTGGAGTGCACATCGAGATGGGCGATGATGGTAGATACAATGTGACTGGTATCGGTACCATTTCCTTTGAGAGGGAGTCTGGTAAACCCTTCGTATTGAAGGAAGTGATGCATGTTCCAGGATTGAAGAAGAATCTTATCTCTGCGGTGATTTTAGAAGACAAGGGATATGATTTTGTTTTCAGTGAGGGAAAGGCTTTCCTGCGCAGTAAGACAACTGGAGAAACCCGGAAGATAGGGTTTCGAGTGAGGAACCTTTATCAGTTGCACGTAGATGGATGCGCAACAATGGTATGCAAGGTAGAAGGATTAGTGAGCCTGGATGATGGCGAGCTGTGTCACAGGAGATTGGGTCACCTTCACCATGGAGCCTTGAAGATACTGCAGAAGATCACTACAGGGATTCCTAAAGGCACTCTTGCGCAGTCAGATCAGTGCAAGGGGTGTACTTTGGGAAAGTTTGTGAAAGCCACCTTTCACGAGAAGGATAGTCGCGCCACGAAGATCCTTGAGAGAATTCACACAGACGTGTGTGGACCTTTCTCAGTAGCTTCGACAACAAAACACAGGTATTATGTGATCGTTGTTGATGATTTCTCTCGTAAGTGCTGGATCTTTTTCATGCAGAAGAAGAACGAGACATACTCAAAGTTCTGTGAGTTCAAAGCACTGGTCGAGAAGGAGTCGGGGAAGAAGGTGAAGGCTCTTAGGAGCAACAATGGTGGTGAATACATCTCTGGCGAGTTCAAAGACTTTTGCAATGCAGAAGGGATTCGAAGAGAGCTCATAGATCCCCATAACCCACAGCAGAACGGGGTTGCTGAGTGGAAGAACAGAACGATCGTGGGTGCTGCACGGGCGATGTTGCATGATCAGGGCCTACCCCTTCACTTGTGGGCGGAAGCATGCAATACAACAGTTTATGTGCAGAATCGTTGTCCTCACAGGATACTTGGCATGAGTACACCCGAGGAGGCTTATTCTGGTAAGAAGCCTGATCTTTCTCATTTGAGGATTTTTGGTGCTAACGTTTACATGCATGTGACGAAGGATGCCAGGAAGAAGTTGGAGCTGACCGCAGAGGTTGGGATATTTGTGGGGTACACTGATACACCCCACAACTATCGTGTGTATTTGCCAGACAGTGGTAAGACTGTTGTGCGACGAGATATAAAATTTCAGGAGGAGAAAGCCATGAAGTGTTCGCTTGAGAGGGAGCCACACTTGCATGCAGATGAGGAGCTATTAGTTCCTAAGGATGAGCTTCAAGATGTGGATCAACCACAGGACAAGGTTCATGGAGTGGAAGAGACCACTCATGCAGCGCCAACCATCAGAGGGCTTAAGCGCTTGACAGAAGTTGAGCGACTGGCTCAAGATGCAGAGAAAGTTGTAGGACCACCTACAGCCCAACGCAGGCAGAGACAGTCACCTGATCAGTACACTGGATACATGGCTCTTATGAGAAAATGTGTTGTGACTGAGCCATCCTCTTTCGAGGAAGCTGTGGAGGATCCCGCATGGGTAGATGCCATGGTGGAAGAGTATGATTCGATTGTCAGAAACAGTGCATGGGAGATTGTTCCTAGACCGGAAGGGAAATCAATGGTGGGTTCGAGATGGATCTAAAAAGTTAAGCAGGCAGCTGACGGGAGTGTGGAGAAGTACAAGGCAAGATTTGTTGCCCGAGGCTTTTCACAGATAGAGGGGATTGATTATGAGGAGACCTTTGCACCTGTCGCAAGGTATTCTTCCATACGGACGATTCTTGCTCTCTCAGCGCAGATGGGGTGGCACATTCATCAGATGGATGTGAAGACTGCATTCCTCAACGGAGTCATTGAGGATGAGGTGTACATAGAACAGCCTGAAGGTTTTGAGATCTTCAGCAGCGAGTCGCATGTGTGAAGGCTCAAGAGAGCACTGTATGGGTTGAAACAAGCACCACGTGCTTGGTACACACGGACAGCCAGCTATTTCACCAGACTTGGATTCTCCAAGAGTGAGGCGGATCCTAACCTATACCAGATTGTGGTGGAGGGTAAGTTGCTTATCATTGTACTTTATGTAGATGATTTGATTCTAACGGGTGATGAGCTGTTGATACTTTCATGCAAGGATGATCTTGCTAAGGAGTTTGAAATGAAGGACTTGGGCCTCCTTCATTATTTCCTGGGATTGGAAATTTGGCAACGCAGTGATCGACTATTTGTTTCTCAGGGTAAGTATGCTCGGGAGATACTGGAGAAGTTCAACATGCATGGCTGCAAGCCTGTTGATACTCCTCTTCCTGGAGGTTGGAGGAAGGAGGATGCCACTTCGACAGAAGACGTGGATGCCACTGTTTATCGACAATTGGTGGGGTCGCTTATGTATCTGGTTAATACACGACCCGATATATGTTATGCTGTTAACCAGCTTTCACAAGTTATGGTTAAGCCAACCAAGCTCTTCTGGAAGGCAGGCAAGCATGTATTGTGTTATTTGAGAGGCACATTGGGATATGGTTTGTGGTACAGACAGAAGGATGAGGTGAAGCTATGTGGCTTCACGGATGCAGATTGGGCAGGGAGCCCAACGGATAGAAAGAGCACATCAGGAGGGGTCTTCAGTATCGGGTCGACAACAGTTTCTTGGTACAACAGGAAGCAGAGATCCGTGGCACTCAGTTCAGCAGAGGCCGAGTATATGGCAGCAAGTTTGGTTGCATGCGAGGCTATATGGATGAGGAAGATCTTGGTCGGTTTGTTCGGTTCTTACTTGGAGCCTAATGTGATTTACTGTGATAACCAGAGTTGCATTAAACTCTCAGCTAACCCTGTATTTCATGATAGATCTAACCACATTGACATCAGGTAACATTATATCAGAGATTGTGTGCAGCGGAGAATCATGTTACTTTCATACATTCCAACGAAGGATCAGGATGTTGATATCTTGACGAAGGTGCTCATCAGGAGAAAATTCGAATACCACCGAGGCAGGATAGGGGTTGCTGATAATCCATATCTTGTTGAGAGGGAGTGTTGAGAATGCAACAAGATGATGGAGCTTAGTGGAAAGGAGTCGCCTTCACTAAGTGCGCCCGCAGGGTATTTTTGGCGCAAAGTCTATTTTTAGACATATGGATCATGGTCTATGAGTTGCAGGATGCTATTTATGGATGATTGGTCATGTTGGGAAAAATATAAGGACTTCTATTTCTGGTTCACAGCGGAGTGATCAAAGTCTATTTTTAGACTGCTAGGCTAAAAATAGAAAAGTCAAATATTATTGTCTCATAATAATATTTAGACTATAAACATTATCTTATCCTCTTGGAGCACTTCAGTTTGAGCTACAGATGTGGCACATGCAGCTGTCAAAAGGAAATACGCTTTTCTTATGAGTCAGTTGAGCTATTGCATGCAGGACTTTAGTTAGAACTCCTGTGGTTGAGTTTGGTGGAGTTGGATGTGGAGTTGATGGAGTTGTGTTCAGTTTGACTTGGTTAAACTAGTTGTAATTAGTCTAACTGCAAATAGACTAGTGATGAGTGATGTTAATTAATTGATTAAATTAATTCACTAATTATTAACTCATAATGCAACTGAAGAATACATCAGTTAACTCAGTGCATGTACAGTTCAGTGGAGACAGGTGTTAGAGGTTGAGATTGCTATCAGTTGTGACTATAGTTGTGCATGAGATCTTGCACAATCAATGGATTGAGTATGCCCATGATGATTGTGCAGTATATGCCCAGTGAAATAGCCTGCGCTCATGTGATTTTCACTTGGTATTGTGCAATAGAGGCAGGCAAAGCAGTAGAGGAGATTTGAACCCGTGACTTGTTCGGATCTGAGCTAGTTTTGTGTGTAACAGGTGGAGATAATGCTGGATACTTGTGAGGAGTATTGTACTATGTATTGTTACATGTTCTCAATCATTAATATACAGATAGTGTGGGGTTTTCAGCTATAAGCTTTCCCCGGGTTACATACTGTGTTAATGTGTGCATGCGATTAATGTTTCATTATTTTTGATGCTGCTAAATTGATGATCAATGTAGAGGAAATTATGTATTGTGCATGTATTCCGCAATAGTGTATAATCGGGATAATCTTTGTGAATAAGTGTTTATTATTCAAAATTTATACAACATCCACCCATGGTATTCATTCACCCATGGTATTGTGACATCCACCCATGGTATTTGCCCATGGTATTGTGACATCCACCCATAGTATTCATTCACCCATGGAATTGACCCGTGGTATTGTGACATCCACCCATGGTATTCATTCACCCATGGAATTAACCCGTGGTATTGTAACTGAAAAATACTATAAGTAACAAGTCACATTTTGTAAAAGGACATATTGTCCACCACAATGTAGTCCTTACAGTTATTATCTGTTTTAATAAAAAAATTCTTTGTGGTTTTGTTTATTGGGCATTCTACTCTTTTTCTTTTGGCAATTCCAATTTTCCAGATCTTGGGGGCCTCCCCCCAATATCCATTTCAATCTTTTAGATCTTGAGGGCCTCCCTCCAAGATCCGAATCACAAAATATTTTGTAAATTTGAGTCATGGGTTAAGTGCTAAAAATTTGTTTTAGTAGCTCTCATTATGAGCTCTAGGCTAGGTGATAGGTTTGTGTCATTGATGTAAGTATTTACACTTGTAAATGTATAACTTGTGACTCCAAGATCAAGGGCAGAATCATGTGGAAAGACTCCTCCAAGTTCAAGGACAAAGAATTAGTAAAAATCTCCTCCAAGTGAAGATAAAAGAGGCAATACATTTTCGGCCTATATATATATATATATATATATATATTCATGTAGACTCTATCACATAAACAAGTCGGCCTAAAGGCATGATATGTCGGCCTAATGAGTAGCCCTTAATACTATAAATAAGGGTCTCTCCTCTTCTATTCGAACACACACTCAAGATCATTTTCGATCTCCAATCAATGCGAAGAAGACTGTCTTTGGGTGCGAGGTAAAGGAGAAGATCAAGGAGCCGTAGGACATCAAAAGAGAAGTTTGTTCTGTCCTCCATAACCACAGGAAGCTCATCCACACGTGCGAGGCTAGGGCATCTTTCTATCTGCCCTACTTGTCAAGAAAATCATTCGGTCTCAGGTCTATTTGAATGGCAGAATTGTTTGAAGAGCAGTGACAAGTGGAGCAAGGGTTTAGGAGGGCTAGGAGAGCCCTAAACCTTCCACATGTGCGAAGGTGCAGGCCATCTCTAGGGCTGCATTACAGTCCTTAGCATTCTTCATGAAAGAAGGTTGATTCAAGTTCAAAAGAACTCGGTTGTGCATCAAAAGAAAGATCTGAATCATGCGAAGGGATAGGAGAGGCTACAAGCACTTGTAGCTCACACGTACGAAGAAGAAGTGACATCTTCAGAATTGCAGTTAGGGCAGCAAAATAGTTCAGGTCAAGGAATCAAATTATTTTGTCTAAGTAAAGTCTTGAGGACAACAACTTGACAAGTGAACCATTTCATACAAGTAAGGATTGGAGGAAGGAGGAAGGGAGAAGGAAGTTGATCTACAAGTTGCAGATCTGATCCAAGGTGCAACATTTCAGAGAGCAACAGTAATAGAAGATTCTAGCCTTGATCTTGGAGTCAACTTGGTCAAAGGGTCTTTGTATTGGTCTTGGAAATTTTGTCAAGTGAAGATTCTATAAGAAGACTTACTGTGGGTTTTCCTCTCAGAGTTGGAGAGGTTTTCCCTGGCTGTTGCCTATATCTTGTGTTATTGTTCTTTTGTTTATTATGCATGGTAGCTGGTTGATGAAGTTAACAATCATTCACATATGAAAAATCTTGTTTGAATAAATCTAAAGGACAAAATTACTTCACAAGCAGTTATCTCAGAAAGAGAAATCATTAACATCTCAAGCCCTTAGATTTCTCAACAACTCATAAGAGACGCATCAAGGTGTAGTATGAAAAGGGTGTTAAGCCTCGTGTCTTCTTGGAAGGAGACCTTGTTCTTTTATATGACTAGGAGTATGATAAGTTAGGTTTAGTAAAGTTTCAACCCATGTGGTTAGGTCCATACATTGTCAAGTGAGTCCTTGCAAAAGGGGCCTACGAGTTAGTAGATTTTGTTGGAGTTCCCCTGGGGCAGCCTAGAATTGGGTTGTACCTCAAAAAACACTATGTTTGATCTCAAGTGTAGTTTTGACTGTGTACACACTGCCTATAGGTGTGTTGAGTGTGTTTTCAGTGTGCCTTTTTCGAGTTTAACACGGTTTTTGTTGATTCCCTTTTACGTTTGGTTTGCAGATGTCGATATCTCTTGAAACTTTCACTAGTTATGCTGATGGTGCCAGTCGTAGTATTTTGAGCCTATCTTCCACAACATAGGATATCTTTGCTCCAAATGGTGAGTTAGTGAGTCTGCAAGGGATTTGTATTGGTTGCTCCACCAACAACATCGTTGATGTTAGAATTTCTAAGTCTAACCCGTTAGAAACTCTTCATGTACTTTCTGATTTATTCCTACCTACTTGTTTTGTTAATTAACAAGTTATTTACCATGTAAATACTAGAAATAAATACAAGTACATGCTTAACACATTATAGATCATCAACTGAAGGAAACAAAACAAACACACAAGTGACACCGTTGTTTCTGTACCAATGTCCCTAGAAAAACCTAATGCGGGAAAATCGGTGTAGCTATCTGATGGTTTTATTTATTAAGAAGTTTCAAAATACAATTTGGGTGCGAAATCCGGCTCACCCAACAAAGAAAAATCTCGACAGTAGCACCTCTCAATTTGAGACAGATGTTCCGACTGAAACCCCGAATAAACACTATGACAGCTCCTCATCTCCAATCTGCCCCACGAAAAACCCCAGTGTCAGCCTATTCTACCCTCTACGTCAGCTTTCTCGGTAGTTTTGGCAGTTTTCGACAGTTCCGGTTATTCCCGGCAGTTCTGGCTTCTGCCCTCTACGTCAACTTTCCCGGCAGTTCCGGTTGTTCCCGGCAGTTCTGGCTTCTGCCCTCTGCGTCAGCTTTCCTGGCTATTCCGACAATTCCGGCTTTTGCCTTCTGCGTCAGCTTTCTCGGCTGTTCCAACAGTTCTAGCTTCTACCCTCTACGTCAACTTTCCCGGCTGCTGTTCTGATCCTCATAGAACTATCTCTGCCTCTTTGCTTCTATATTCATTGCCCCTCAGCTGTAACTCTGATCACTCTCTCAACTTTCTCAGCAAACCCAGCCCCAAAAAGTCAAAATCTTGATCTCTTGGTGTATTCTCCAAGTGACCCTCAAGCCTCCTCTTATACTTTTCTCGTTGACAGATCAATGACCTAGATTAAGTCCCTAATCAACGGCTAAGATTAGATCTAGCTTGATCCATGACTTTTGCACCATTCTAACATAGTTGTATATTAATTCACATTAATATTTTATTTTCCCTAAGTTTAGACTTAGGGACTCCATTAAAAATATTAATTATTTTAATATCTCCCAAACTGTTTAGAATCTACCCAAACCCTTTATGGGTATTGGAGATCTCATGTGCCTTAGCATCTCCACCAATTTTCGTGGCTAGAACTCATCTGATGCTACCCCAGATCAACAGTTGAGTATAGCGCAGTGGTCAAGCTACTGTCTGATGCTATTGCACATGGTATCCATCATTTAGTTGTTAGACATGACTCACAACTCGTAGTACTACAACTTGTTGGTATCTATTCAGTTAGAAGTCCCACCATCTTACGCATGGTTTTAAGAGTACGCCTTCTAGAAAGAAATTTTGTTTTCATACAATAGGAACACATTTCTAGATATCTAAATACATTGGAAGATGCCCTAGCTAATCATGTTTTAGATAGACATTTGCAACGAATGTAATTAATTTTCAATTCACGTCACATCATATTGAAAATACAATAGAAACCCAAAAACAATAAATATAAATAAGTTTGGTTTTACAAAAATGTGTGTCCGGTACACATATGGCATAGATCACCCAAATAAAAAACTATATGCAAGGATATAAGTAGACATAATCAAAGGCGCTCATGATAGAATGACACTGCACAATCCATCTTACGTAGTAGTCGACCGATACGACTAGGCACTCCTATGGTGTATCGAATAAGTCATAGTGGAAGTTGGTCGACCGATACGACTAGGCACTCCTATGGTGTATCGAATAAGTCATAGTGGAAGTTGGTCGACCACAATATCATCAATTCCATGTGTCAACCCTTCCATGTGGTGCTCTACCTCTGATAGGACCTCTACTACATTTGGATTCCGTAGTATATCCTGTCCCATTGCAGCAACCCATGTTGGTTTTGCTACCTCCTCCTGTTGTCATTCCTCTGCACGATTGAGATATGAAGCACCAATAGGTTGAATTAGTCCCACATATGCATGAAGCATCAATACTGTAGTCTCAGACAAAAATATATATATAATAAAAAATGAAAATTCTCAAAACTTAAAGGGTCGAAAATTATTACCTATAGCACCCCATTCCTCACCCTTAGGAAGCACGAGCTCAAGGTCATCATGAAAATCCATTCCTGCGTAAGGGTAGTTGTTGATCATAACAAACTGTCTCTGCAACCATTTGAAGAAGGCTGGTGAGAAGTTGATTGTTGATGGCCCTGCATGTCGGGACATGTGATCTATCCACCTCCTCATCCATGGCACCCTCAGATCGATAGGCTTGAGTATGACATGTTGAGCCTGAAGTAATGGAACCCGTTCTAATGAAAAGGAAACTAAGATCACACCGTATCCAAAGTTCTTTAGTTTTCCCTCTTTTACCTTAGTTAACTATTTTTTCATGTTCACCAAAACTCCCTCACTCCAGTTGAAGCGTGTTGGCTCCATCCACTCCAATCCATATTGCATATATGACCTAATTGCCACATGCAATGTGGATCTACTTGCCAATCTTGCGATAATGAATAGGATCGTTTTCAAAGGTAACTAGGTCACATCTTTTATATTGATCTTCCATCCTTTTTCAGTTGAGATCGAGGTCTATAATATGTGGTGATATAATCTTTCACTGTCTCCCCACCACTTCTCTCACCTATGAGAGATATGGGGACACCACTGATGGAAAATCCTGTTAGAAAGTAGATATCCTCTACCTTTATCTCGAGTAGATGTAACCCAAACCTGAACGCTTGTGCTTGAACATCCCATGAACAAACAATGTATTTCAACAACTCCATCTATTGCCTCATACCAAGTAGCCAGAATAGTTTTAGCAATCCATAGTTATTTAATGCCTGGATGGTAGCAGGATCATTTGCTGCATTTAAATCTTTTTCCTCATGTTCTCTTTATCTCCATACGAAAGCCATTTTGTGCTGGTGAACCCCTAAAACATCAATAAGAGATTCATTAGGATCCTTTTTATGCAAAAAACTTGTCAACTTTTTGAGGGAAAACTGATAAACAAGTTTTACATTTGTGCCCAACGCACCCCAGGAGAGAAAATCAGAGCATTGCACCTATTCCTACAATGCATGACTACCTAGGTGCAATGCACTTTTTGACCGTCTAGGCTTGCATTGGTCCTAGGATGAAATTTTGAAACCCCAAGGCCCTAAAAAACTCATAAATTTTGCTTAAAACACAGAATGGAACCACTGAAAGAAAGAGAAATATTTTATCTCCAACGTGGAAGTGACGGTTCTCAAAATCGTCCACTGGATTGGCAGCAATCAACGACAAAAGATCGAGGGAAAAAGTACTCAAAACTCTCACTGTTAGAGGTAAATGTGAAATGGTAAAAATGAACAATCATTTTTGAATATGTATGGTCATATTCTTCATTATTTTATTCATATTTAATGTTTTTACCTAGTGATGATTCATTTTTACTATGAAACATGTATGTTTAATCCTTTATGTTTTGTTATGAGCAAGTCGACAGTTGTTAATGAATTTTGTTGTGCTTTACACATGTGATTTTGGCTGAAGAGTACATTTTTAACTCTTTTTCGGGCTCTTTAAACCTACAGAAAGGAACCCCTTGGAGATCTCTTTCAGCTCTTTTCAGACTCCCAAAACATGAAAATATTGTCAAGCACTTGTCTTTACGAACTCGTAAAAGTAAATGAAAAGACATCTACTCTGTATAATTTTAACACTTTTCCGGACTGAGATAGACTAACTACGAAAAAGGAATACCTTAGTCAAACATGGCTAAGAGGTTCTCTTGGGTATTGTTTTCTACCTTTTCGGACCTAATGGGACTACCTACAAAAAGGGACATCTGAAGGGGTTTTTTTTTTTTTTTTTTTTTTTTTTTTTTTTTTTTTTTCGAACTCTCTAAACATGAAAAATATGTCGAGTTTTACCTTCCTTGGACTGGTTAAAACATCAATCAATGATGGACTTGTCGAACACGATGAGGCCAAACCACTCCCTCTCAGGGTTCGTTAAATATACTTGGAGGGATTCATCCGAAGGATGGACTTACAGATCGAGCATATGTTATCCTCCTCTAGCTTGTTAAAAAATAAAGAGGTGCTAACCAGTATGGTTGGGGAAATTGGTAAAACAAGGTACTTCATTTGTTAATGGTAGCGAGTCGCTCTTGACCACGAAACTCTTCCACTTCATCTCTGCGGTTGTTGGTTTGGGTAATCTCTTTTTTCTTTTTGTTCATCATTCCTTCACAGAACCTCCATTTTGTTTTTGGGTCAATGCTGCCAACTCCATTTCAGTGTCACTGTTGTGTTCAAGTGAAGTCATTCAGTTGATAACTGTTACAATACTCTTAAGCTTTCATTCCATGTTTGCCTTTCCTGATCTAGTTCCATATCAAAATCATTTTGTCTCAATCATCATACCCGTTTTTTGTCGTTGATGGGGGATACATCAAGGCCCTCCCGTGGCGGGTTGCTTCCTGTCTACATCAACACATTATCCATGAAGTTGACTTAGAAACACCCATTGGTACCTCGGTACTTTCATACATCAATGGAAAGTTTCCTCGCTTTCAACGACAGGTTTACATCATTGGCCATCGATCGAAATAGTATGTGTGGTGTTCGACATCAACTCATTTATTCACACCATAGGGATTGTACTTGAGTACTTTGAGAGCCATTAACATCATCAGTGGTTTCTCTCGTGTCTATTAACGACTTACATCATTGGTCGGTAATCAGATGGTGTCTGCCATGTTTGACCTCAACTCATTGATTCACATGGTTAGACTCATACATTAATTGGTCGTGTGAACGAGATAGAAGACCCCAGATCTAGTTTTCGCCATCTGGGCTGCGATTTCAAGACTATACAAAGATCACTATGTATGATGGCTATGATCATATTGAAAATCATCTAGTCATGGGTCCACCATCAATCATCATTGGATATGTCTTTTGATCATTATACATGTTATGTTAGCTTATTTGTTGAGTATGGGTATGCTTCCCTCAGCAAAAAATGTCACGATGTAAATATATTGTAACAAAGATGAAGCTCGTCTGTTGTTCTTGATCCTGACTTGTAACAAGGTAAATCCCTTTAGTCATTAGTCATCATCCCTGACTTTGCGCTTTAGGGGGCACTCTGTTATAAGGCTACTTTGTCACACCTGATCAATCAGCCTCCTAATGGGATCAATCAACATCATATCCCCCTTTACATCTTCATTGCACAAAGGCCTATGCTTGAATCTTTCATTCCCCATAGTTTTTACCTTGAACTGCATCATCTAAGCCAGTTTTAGGACCAACGCACCCTGGCCTCTTGCTGAACAACATTCACCTACATGTTACTCCATTGTGGCCTGCGTTGATCACCTACCGGTTGCTCTTCTTGCACCTGTGTTGGTTCTAGAAATTCGGGAAAAAGAGAGAGAATCTTGAAGCCTCCATTTCCATAAGTTTCCAGGATTTGTTGTAACCATTTATCTTAGATAAAACACTCAAATCCTATCCTATCCTACCTTATATTTTCCATACCTTATCCTTAGATCTCATCCTCCCATCAAAAGTGGATCTCAATTCCAATATTTGTAAAATAATAAGAACTCCCAACTTACCTCACTCCTCTATATATTTACAACCTTCCATATACAAGGGTTCAACTTTTGGAGGGTGATTCTACCCTTATGTTGTTGTTGTGAGTGTTATCCTTTCATTAATTTAGGGTGATTGTAGGTACACTTTGTGACAAAGGAAATACAAGTCCACAACTTGGAGGAGCTATTCTACAAGATTGACACCTATTTATCGTTGTAACTCGCTCCATTTATATCAATACAAAGAGTTATTTTGGTTTCCTATATGTGATGTCGTTATTTCATATATTTCAATACCATGTTGATATGTTGAATGAAGTAGATAGATGATTCTACATATATCTCGTAGTTTCTTGGCTTATGTTGTCTGGTTGTGCAGGTTCTAATTTTGGTAGTTGGGACTAGGATTGGAGCATTCAAGCCAAAGAAGGAGCGAAACATACGACATATTCCAAGTAGGTTTCTTCCCATCGTCTACTTACTTTAAGGAAAACATTGGGGCCTTTATCATTCTGTTGTTTTAGGTTAGCCACCAAACCTAGGGGAGATATTTCTATCTGCAATCATAAATCCCGCATAACAAGGAGGGTTAAATAAAAAAAACCCTCTCAGACGTAAATTTCATTTTTACCATCTACAGTGCTAGAGAGTTCTGAAGCGCCAGTGTCACTCTTGCCCCATGCAAGCGCCTTGACATCGGTGCTTCTCTTGCTCACCATTCTTCCATGCCATGATTTCTGCCTAAATTTCCAATATTTTCAAATCGTGCTAAAATTTGTTTTTCTCCAATATGTGTCCACAATGCCTCCCCGATGACCAAATGTCCAGGTAATGTCTAGGTTTCTCTCTAATATAATTTTTAAGCAAATTATAACTGCATATTAGGTTAATTTTGCCATTGTTTTTGAAAAAACAAATATTCTCTTTGCGTGGTGCATTCGATATATTCGGCTTGCACCGATAGTTATGCACCCTATAAATTTACAGGGTGCACCACATTTTAATGTGTGAACATAACGCACCACGATTGTTGCAGTGCATTTCGTAAACAAAAATGCATCGAGAAAACGATAAATAGTACATTGTTGCATTACTCCTATTGCGTTTATATTTACAAAACTCACTACAAAAATATAGTTATACTTCGATGCGTTTAATAACATTAACGTTTTGTGCCAGTTTGAAAATGTTATACGTGTGCACTAGTGCGCAAATGTGACACACCACTATGAAAACATAAATTTGTGAACCAATAGCGGTGTGTCATACTTATTGCGCACCGACAACGGTGAAGTTATGTTTGGTAGTGCACCATAGACGTTGCATGACTGCGTTTTGAGCGCATCAATGATTTTTTTTTTTGATTGAAAGTTTTGTTTCCATATTTATAAATACATGTTTCATTTAATTTTAAAAAATGTATTTTATGTATGATGCTGGTGTATTTTATATGTTAATCATGTAGCAAAGACGTCAGTAGAGGGAGCAACAACAGGAGTAGCAGGTGGACCCATACAATATGGTTTGAACATGGGAGGCGACAAAGAGGGAGAGGGATTTATACCCTTGCCCTATTACTGCAGCGACCCGAGCACTCTTAAGGAATGTATGCCTCTTCAAGTATTGTGAGGAGGCTACATCCCTAAAGGTTCAATCTATCGTAGTGGTGCATCTGATCCACCGATGGAGAGCCTAGGAGTAGGCTTTCCATGTTGTTCCTGGGGCGTGGTATATGCCCACTAAGGAGGACATATGCTTTATCACTATCCTATCCAAGAGAGGGGAGTATTTTCCCCAGTTCCCTGATGTCCCCCATGGGGTTACAGTTGAGAGTCAACTTGTGTACATTAAGAGATATGTTGGGCCTCATGCGTTCCATCCAGTGGATTTTCAAGTCTATGGTGGAAAACTACAGATTTATTCTTTTGCTGCACAGGAGGTTATGTGCCTCTCAACTTCAAGCCAAAGAAGGAGCGAAACATATGACAAATTCCAAGTAGGTTTCTTCCCCTCATCTACTTACTTTAAGGAAAACATTGGGGCCTTTATCATTCTGTTGTTCTAGGTTAGCCACCAAATCTAGGGGAGATATTTCTATCCACAATCACAAAACCCACATAACAAGGAGGGCTAAATAAGAAAACCCTCTCGGCAGTATATTTCATTTTTACCATCTACAGTGCTAGAGAGCTCTGAAGCACCGGTGTCACTCTTGCCTCATGCAAGCACCCTGACGTCGGTGCTTCTCTTGGTCACCATTCTTCCGTACCGTGCTTTCTGCCTAAATTTCTAATTTTTTCAAACTGTGCTAAAATTTGTTTTTCTCAAATATGTGTCCACAATGCCTCCCCGACGACCATATGTTCAGGTAATGTCTAGGTTTCTCTCTAATATAATTTTTTAGCAGATTATAACTACAAATTAGGTTAAATTTTCCATTGTTTTTGAAAAACAAATATTCTCTCTACGTGGTGTGTTCAATATATTCAGCTTGCACCGATAGTGGTGCACCCTATAAATTTACAGGGTGCACCACGATTGTTGTGGTGCATTTCGTAAACAAAAATGCATCGAGAATACGATAAATTGTATGTCAGTGCATTACTCCTAGTGCATTTATATTTACAAAACTCACCACAAAAATATAGTTATACTTCGGTGCATTTAATAACATGAATGTTTTGTGCCAGTTTGAAAATGTTATACGTGCGCACTAGTGCGCAAGTGTGACACACCGCTATGAAAAAATAAATTTGTGAACCAATAGCGACGTTTCATACTTATCTGTGCACCGACGTGGGTGAAGTTATGTTTGGTAGTGCACCAGAGACGCTGCATGACTGTGTTTTGAGCGCATCAATGATTTTTTTTTTTGATTGAAAGTTATGTTTCCATATTTATAGATACATGTTTCATTTAATTAAAAAAAAATGTATTTTATGTATGATGATGGTGTATTTTATATGTTAATCATGTAGCAGAGATGTCAATAGAGGGAGCAACAACAGGAGCAGCAGGTGGACCCATACAATATGGTTCGAACATGGGAGCGACGAGAGGGAGAGGGATTTATAACCTCGCCCTATTACTGCAGCAACCCGAGCGCTCTTAAGGAATGTAGGCCTCCTCAAGTATTGTGAGGAGGATACATCCCTAAAGGTGCACTCTATCTTAGTGGCGCATCTAATCCGCTGATGGAGGGCCTAGGAGTAGGAGTAGGCTTTCCATGTTGTTCCTAGGCCGTGGTATAGGCCCATTGAGGAGGACATATACTTTATCACTTTCTTATCCAAGAGAGGGGACTATTTTCCCCAGTTCCCTGATGTCCCCCATGGGGTTGTAGTTAAGAGTCAACTTGTGTACATTAAGAGATATGTCGGGCCTCATGCGTTCCATCCAGTAGATTTTCAAGTCTGTGGTGGACAACTACAAATTTCTTCTTTTGTTGCACAGGAGGTTATGTGCCTCTCTTCATTTGTCACCGCCATTGCACACTCTAGTATTGATGGGAAGTGCATTAATTTGCCTCTTTTGTATTATGTTGATTATTTGATTCGGGAGCCATGTTGTATCAGATGATCTGCCATTTTTTTGAGGCAGTTTTGCATGGATTTAGATAGATGTCATACGTTGAGAGAGGGGAGGGCGACCTTCCCTTTCACTTCAAATATGTTTTTATTTTTTTATTTTTCAAGAGGTTTCAAGAGACGAGGCCTACATTTGACCATCACCCTCCTAGCCTATCACTAAGCTCTGAATGTGCATGTGGGGGTAGATGATGCCCAAGAGGGGTTTACCAAAGTATCCGGCTAAGATTTCTATCGAAGCACTAGCGTTACTTGCCAGTGAGGATGACCATGTGTTTGTTGCGTTCGCATTTCATTATGCGGGGATTGATTGGAGACAGTGTCCCAACATCCTCTTCACAATGGCTGAGCCTCCAGATGATAGAGATAATATTAGTGTTTTCTTTAAATAAATCTAGTTTCATTTTATTTTTTAATTAATTAGAATAAAATTTATTCTAGCACGTTTTTAAACTTGTTTTATTAAATTGTTAAATGAAATTATCTAATTATTGTTGTGTACTATATACTTTGTAGACATTAGCACATTTGATGGGGACATGCCTCGTCTCCCACTTGATGAATGAGATGAGGAGATGGGCGAGGGAACCCAAGAGGGTGAGGCACATCCTTAGGAGGTGTGGGCATCTGGGGTCATAGGGATGGTCTGCGATTTCAGATGGACTACTGTGGCAGATTGTCCAAAGTTTTGATTAATGTGGGATTCCTCCCTGTGAGGGCTTGAGATATCAATGCAAATCCTAGGTTCATGGATCTGTACAAGGGCTGTCCACACGAGATGATGTCTCTTATGAGTTATATCATCATAATTAGTAAGGTATTGGCACCGATGAGGGATGTAGGGCATGCATTGGCAGATATATTGGATGAAGGTGGTGGGATGATGATGAGGGTGGTGATCACGATGCTTTTGGTAGTAGCACTCCATTGGATCATGATCGTCAGGGTGGAAGTGATACTTCTAGTAGTAGACCTCCTCGCCAGTCGCCTGATGTTGAGATGTTAGAGATAGAGGATGTACCTTATGTTTCTCCTGACATAGCGAAGTAACCACCTCCACCTCCACCTCAGAGTTCGATAGACTGTGTTGAGACAATATTTGACCATCCATCATCTTCTACTGCAGACCAGGTTGGCATTACTACCTATGTTGTATCAAAAAATATTTGATTACACTTATTTGACTTGACGTAGTTATTTGACTTGTTTTTATATATACAATGCATTTTTTTTGTTTATGTTTATGTACTTAATTTATATGTTGGTGTTGATTTTTATATTGTTAGGTCATGTTAGATATGTTCATTTAATGTGCTTACAGATATATGTGTATATGATAAGAGTTATTTGACATGAGATTTATATTAATTTGAGGATGTGTGTAGTGATGATGTTAGATTACAATGTTTGTGTTTTGTTAGATGTGATCACGATGATGATGCCCTATTAGATTATTAGATTTGTGTGCTAGCTAATGACGTTTATATGTGCTAGAGGTGTATATAATTAGATGATGGTAGTGAATTCGAATGTGTATCTTAGATGATGTTTATGTTTGTTAGATGGTTATCATCATGATGTTTATTTTTATGAAATAATATTTATTATAAATTATGTATTGGTGAACTTATATCAAACTTTTATATATGAAATTGCATGCAAAACAACTTACTTTAAAAAAATGCAAAGATATTTTTATAAATTACAAAGTTTAGTATGGTTGAAACTATGATTGTAAAATTACAATAAATATTTTTATATTGCTTAGATAGTTCATTGATATTCAATCTAACTTAATTAGTAAAATATTTCAATACTCACAAGGAAAAAATAATTAAAGGTAAAATAATTTAGTTAGTTCTTAATAAGACAAAAATGTGTAACTCATTCAAATTACAATATTTCTTTAGTTATTACTATTTTTAATTTATTAATTTAAATTATTGTTTTATTATTTTTAAATGTAACGTTACATGACAACATCGCTCCCATATTGGATTGTAGAGCGCCTCTTGGCGCAATTAATTTAGATTTAATATAACTTAAAAAATTATATTCTCAAAAAATTTAATTTATTATTTAAGTTATGAGATTTTCAAGCAATTTAAATTTTAATATTTATAGCAACTCTTGCCATTTTAAATTATAAATTTCTCTCTCTAAAGATGAGGATCAAGAAATGTAAAATAAGGCTTGTGAAGTTACTTGCATTTGGGGATTTTCTTTATTGGATGTTCTCCCTTAAACATGCAAGTGATTTTTTTTTCTAGTAATAAAGATATAACATTGTGGTGTTATTTTGGTTCTTTATTTGATATTGTATTGGTTTAAATTTAACTCTTTTTAATAATAAATATGAGCTAAATAATGCAAAAATGATACTATATTAGATTTAAACTTTGACAAATAATATATTTGATTATTTCTTAATGAACAACTCAAAAACCATTATTTTTTCCACATACTTATCACGAGAAAGTCACTAAAATGCATGTTTTCACATTTCTCCTAGCTAATATTACATCATGTTCCCAATGATAAAGATATCTCTACTTTAAATAATTTAGTTATAAATACATAAAAATAGATACTTATTTTACATAATCTAAAATGGGAAACAAAAATGCATCAACAAGTTTATTTGAAATTCAAACAAATGCCTCTTAATCACCATCACAAATGCGGTGTGCTTGATATATTATGTACTCACTGAAGTGATCATATTTACCAAATGCATTGCAAAAACAATATTTAAAAATATAGTTATAGCTCAATGCATTCGATAACATGAACGTTCCATACCGATGCACTAAGGTTATACATGTGCGCACCGGTGTGTAAGTGTGACACAGTTATGAAATTTTAGATTTTTGAACTAATAGTGGTGCGTCATATGTGTGTGCGCACCATTGCCAGTGCAGTTATGTTTGATTGCGCACTAGAGGCAATACATCACTGTGTTTTTGGTGTACTGATGTTTTTTTTTTTTAATTGAAAGTTATGTTTCGATGTTAATAAATACATTTTTCGTTTAATAAAAAAAATGTGTGTGTTGGAGGATCGTTTTTGAAAGAGCGATGGCGATGGCGATCTTCGGGCGTTTCCTCCTGCGCGTGACCTAACCCTGACAGCCCCTGCGCCCCTGTGCCTGGCAGCGTCGCTGCTAGGCCCGCGCTCCTCTCCTGCTGATCTCCCCCTCTTTGCATCCGGGCCTTCTGCCCTCTCCTTGCACCGGGGCCTCCCCCCGGTTGCCCCCTCGCATTCCTTGACCCGTTTCGCCATTGAATGATGGATCCCCCTTCCCAGGATCCTGATGACCTTGAGAAAATGTTTGCCTCGCTCATCCCAGAGAGCACAGCCGGAAAAATCCGTCCCACAGCCTCCAAGTTTATCAAGAAGTTAGATGAAATACCAGAAGTAGCTCTTCCTCCTTCCCTCCCGAGGAGAGCAGCAGTTTCCTTAGCAGAAAGAGGCCTGGTCGGCCAGTTCACGGGCCTGTGGCCCTCCCCTCGATCAGTTCAGAGATGGGTCGAAAGAAACTGGAACTCGATGGTGCAAGGGAAAATAGCAATCAGGTTCTGCGGCAGAGGATTTTACACCTTTTTATTCGAATCAACGGAAGATAGGAACCTCATCTTCAGGAATGGTCCTTACTTCATGGATTCTCGGGGACTCTACCTAAACAGATGGACCCCAGATTTCGATCCAGAAATGGACGTCCCCAACGCTGTCCCCGTCTGGGTTCGCCTGCCCCACTTGCCGCTTCATTGCTGGGGGGATGAGTCAGTCAAAGCCATAGGAAACGCGGTGGGTAAATATATTGATAGATCTGAACCAAAAGAGAATATGCACGCATGCGCGCGGATCTGTGTCGAAGTAGATCTGGGGAAAGGACTGCCGGAAGCAATCAAACTCAAGGTTGATCAGTGGACGCACATTCAGCAAGTGGACTACGAGCAGCTACCCTTCAAGTGTAAGGTATGTCATGAATATGGGCATTTCGCCAATAGATGTAGCAAATCTAAAACAAATATAAATGAAGGCAATGTTGAAACCCCTGAGGAAGCTTGGGAACAAGTCAAAAAGAAAAAATCAAACCCCCCTCCATGCTCTATCCCAAAGGCTCCCCTTGAAACCCCCCCCCCCCCTCTCATCCTTCTGGCTTCGCCCCTTCCTTCCCCTCCTCCTCTAACCCCTTTGAATCCTTGTCCGCAGAGGAACCCCCATCCCCTCCCCCCTCCCCTAGAGGCAACGCCATCGTCATATCCACCCCTATCTCCCTCTCCCAGCCCTCTCCCCCACAAACAGTAGAGAGAATCTTAACCAGAAGCAAATCAAAGGAGAACAATCAATCCATAGATCCACCAAGAAAAGTTGGAAGGAAGTCTAATAAAGAGATCAGAGATGAAAACGCTGCAAAAGAAATGGCCACCGGTATGCAGCAACCAATGGACACATTCCTGGATAAAACAAAAGGAAGCAGTGAAAAACTGAAAGAGAAAGGAGGGGCAAACACCAAACCAGGTAAATGATGATTTTGGTCTCCTGGAATTGTAGGGGGATGGGCTCCTCCCTAAAAGCAAATGCAGTCCGGGACCTCCTCAAATCTGAACATCCAGACCTTCTCCTTCTTCAGGAGACCAAAATCACGGAACAGGAATTCCACAACCATATAAAAAAAAACAAAAGCTATGCAGGTACAGCAATAAGCGCAGTAGGAGCCTCAGGAGGCATAGGAACACTATGGAATAAAAGCAAATGGGAACTCAAAGAACAAAAGTCTTACAGCTGGTGGGTAAGAACAGACATTCAGAACAAAGCCTCGAAAGAAGATTACTCTATCTACAACATTTACGCTCCTAATCATTATAGGGACAAAGCCTCATGTTGGGAATCGATAACATCAGACCTCATGACAGTTCAGGGAAGGAACATTTTCCTGGGAGGGGATCTAAACCTTATAAGGAATGCTGATGAGAAACTGGGAGGAAACTACTTTGCTGATCCTTCAAGAGATTCTTTAGAAGCAATAATCCAAATCCATAATCTAGTGGACATACCTCCGCAAAATGGGAGATTCACCTGGAGCAATAAAAGAACTGGCAACAGCAATATAAAAGAGAGATTAGACCGAATTCTAGTCCAAGAAAGAACAGTGGCAAGATTCTCAAATATCCAAAGCAAAATCATTCAGGGATACATGTCAGATCATAAACCAGTAGCTCTGATCTTAGATAAAGGGAAGAACATGGGGCCTCTTCCCTTTAAATATAACAAGTCATGGGACAGCAACGAAGAATTTAGAAATTTGATCAAGGAGCAGTGGGCAAAAGAAATAATTGGCTCGCCCCACTATATTTGGGAAGCCAAACTCAAATCCCTAAGGACTGTCATAAAAGGGTGGGCAAGAAACCATGCTGTAGAGGAAAACAAAAAGAGATCTGATCTTCAAGCACAGCTGGATCAATGGAGCCAGGAAAAGGAGAGAACACAGTATACTGAGGAAGATCAAGCCAAAGAGAATGAAATGTACAAAGAATTGTACAAGCAGAACAGGAGGGATGAAGAAGAGCAGCGACAAAAGTCCCGCTGCCTCTGGCTCAAAGCCGGAGATAAAAACACTTCCTTTTTTCATAACAGCCTAAAACTCAGGCGGGCAGGGAACCATATAGAGAGAATCATGACGGAAGGAAGAGAGCTTAGGGATCAAGAGGAAATAAAGGAGGCTGCGTCCAGACACTTCTGCGCCCTTCTATCCGCAGATCCTCAGCCCAACGACAATGCGGAATTCCTCAGCATAATAGAAAACAGGATATCAGCAGAGCAAAACAAAGAGCTGGACCAAGAGGTCACGTCAGAGGAAATATAATGGTCGATCTTTAGCATGGCACAGGATAAGGCGCCGGGACCGGACGGGTTCATAGTGGCATTTTATAGAAATCATTGGGACATCATCAAAAAAGACTACATCAGAATGGTCAAGAATTTCTTCTTAAAATGCAAAATGGGGAACAGCATCAAATCTTCCCACTTAGCCCTCATCCCCAAGGACCCCAACCCCCAATCCTTTGACAGATTCCGCCCAATCTCTTTATGCAATGTCTCCTACAAAATAATCACAAAAATTTTAGCCAACAGGCTAAAAAAACTCCTCCCTTCCCTCATCTCTGAGAACCAAGGCGGCTTCGTTCCCAGAAGACAAATAACGGATAATGTTATTCTCATTCAGGAGGCAATCCACAGCAGTATTAATAGAAAGGAAAAGGGTATGATTATCAAATTAGACATGGCAAACGCATTTGATACAGTCAACCACCAATTCCTAAAGGCAGTCCTCGGGAAATTTGGGATATCCAACAACTTCATCAGCAGGATCATGGAGTGCATTTCATTTCCTTGGACAGCCCCCCTGATTAATGGCAGGCCAAGCAATTTCTTCAGAAGCTCAAGGGGATTGAGGCAAGGCTGCCCGCTCTCCCCTTTCCTCTACATCATCATGGCAGAAACGCTAAGCATACATCTGGAAAATCTCCGCAGGCAAAAAGAAATTACAGGCATCAGCATAGTGCGTGGAACCAAGGGGATAAACCACTCCCTTTTTGTTGATGACACCCTCCTAATTGGAGGAGCCTCTAGTCTCATGGCAAGAAGGTTCAAGAAAATGTTAGAACTCTTTCTTCAAGCTTCTGGAGGCAGGCTCAATAATAACAAGTGCATGATATACACCTGGAACGTCCCCAGGCAGATCATTCAGAGAATCTCCACAATCTTGGACATCCCCGCCCAAAGGAACTGGAGCCATTTCATGTATCTGGGATTACCATTGGCTAAGGAGTCGGTCAAAATAGAAATCTGGGTTAAACTTATAGAGAAACTGAGAGGGAAACTTCAGAGTTGGGGTGTCTCCTGGCTCAATCTGGCTGGAAGAACAATTCTCATTAAAGCCATCCTCTCAGCCCTCCCAATATTCCAGTTCGCAACCACTCTTGCTCCGGCCAGCACTCATAAGCATATGGAATTAATCATTAGGAGTTTTTTATGGCAGGGAGGAAGGCAGGACACCAAAAAGTTCAGTCTTGTAAAGTGGGATCAGGTCATCTTGCCTTTCGAAAAAGGAGGGATTGGCATAAGAATCCCAAGATTAGCCAACATGGCCATGGGGTTCAAGTTGATATGGAGAATTCTCAACGGAAAAGGAGCCTGGTGGACAGAAGTAATTAAAAGAAAATATCTGAATGGGCCCAACTCCAACATCATATCGGAACCCATCGTTGATAGGCAGTGTACTCCAATCTGGAAACTCATAAAAAAAACTCTCCCTCATTTCAAAGACTGTATCTCAAGAGCTCCGGGCAGCGGCAGAGACATCAACATTTGGACTGATCGTATAATGGGGTCAGAAGCAAGGGAAACTCTCCCAAATCTTAATCCCCTGCAATTGTGGATGGAAGGGAAAAATCTCAAGACCCTATATGACATCTCCTCTTGGGACGAGAACAGATGGCAGGGATGGAAACTCCTCCCCCTTCCAAACAATTTAAGGGATATGTGGGACGACCTCAAGCTTTCTCTTTCAGGGTCAGCCCCCCTTAACAGCCTGTATGAAGACAAGTATGTCTGGGACCCCAACGGTGGCAACTACACGGTCAAAGAAGGATACAAAATCCTCCAAAATGCAACTGCCACCAACAATTGGCCTCTTCATAAAGCGGCCTGGACTCCGGAATGCCTCCCAAAGATTAAATTTTTTAATTGGACCCTCTTAAAAAGCAAAATCCTTACAGCGGAAAACCTAAGGAAGAGAGGAATCCTCGGCCCTTCAATATGCAGCCTGTGTAGAGAAGCGGAAGAAAGCAGCAATCATCTCTTCCTTGAGTGCCCTTTTGCAAGAACTTGCTGGAAGCTCATTATCAGTCCGTTAAGGATTGGGGATCTTCCCAACCAGATCACCCTCCTTCAAAAGAATTGGGGGAATAGCTATCCCTACCCCAAGAAAAACAAGAACCTTGCCAAAAGAATCTGGAATAGCATTCCTCCAACCCTCTGTTGGCAAATCTGGAACACCCGAAACAAAAGCATTTTTAGCAACAAGAAGCCCAGCATCTCCAGCACCCTTGCAAAAACAATTGCCCTCATCTCCGAGACCATCGGTGAGAATGGAATAGCCCAATCAGATCAAGAGCCTGGGGATCCAAGAGAAACGGAATGGATCAGCAAATTCAGCCATGCCTCAAGGAATCACAAAACAGCAAGCACAGGTAAGAGAAAAACTGACTGGAAGCTAAGAGGAACTAAAGAGGAAATAAGAGACTGGATCCAAAATCAAAGGAGGCCCTCACTTCAGTTCGACGGGGCTTCAAAGAACAACCCGGGGCAGGCAGGAGCAGGAGGATTCATCAAAGACCATCAAGGGGAAACAATTGTAACCTATGAGTGGGGATTGGGCACAATGTCCAACAACAGGGCTGAGGCATATAGCCTGCTCCTGGGAACCTCCATAATGAAGAAGCTTGGCCTTCAAAATCCGCTCATTCTGGGTGACTCTGCTATTGTTATAGCGGCTATGGTCTCGGGGAGGGATTTCAAGCAAACTGCTCTGAACCATATAAAATCCAGGATCAATGACAACATTCGAGAAATAAACGGGGCTACCTTCAAACATGTCCTAAGGAGCGGCAACCAAGAGGCAGATGAACAAGCCAGCAAGGCAACCAGCAGACCGGCAGGCCAAGTCAGAGAAAATGATATTCTCTATGATAAAGCAATCCCCTAACAAATCCCATCTCATTTCCTCCTCTCAGAATCTGAGTCACCTCAAGCGCACTTCTTCTCGAAATTCGTTTACCTCCGAATCCCCTGACCCTCTGCCAAATCTCCTCGACTGCGCAGCTCCATCCCTTCTTCATATAATCCTCCCCCCTGCGATTGATTATATCACCTCGCGCGGCCTTGATCTTGTGATGCACCCTCAGCACAGGCTCTCGTTCGATTCAGGCCGCAGTCATCCGGAGCCCGGAACAGGCTCTTCGACAGTGGTAATCACAGTCATTCTTAATTTCAGTTTAAATTTTCCTGCTAACTGTTGGTTGATTTGGCTGTCGCAGCGCTCCCCCTCTCTTCATTCTGCTTCCTCGAACTCAAGTTCCTTCCCTCCCCATCTGGTCCCCTCCCTGTACATGCACCCCCCCCACTGTTCGTCGTCCCCTCCCCAGGAGATCGCCCCCCTCTGCACCTTCAGTTCTCCGGACCTCCTCCCAAGCTTGGCGAATTGGCGGACCAGCAAGATTAGCAGGGAGCTCAGGAGCCTGTCAACAATCCTCTTGAAAATGTCATCACGAACAGCGAATGTTCCCTCTGCAAAGCGCACACTTTCATGATTGGCAGATTCATCAAACGTTTCAATGAATTCAAAGACGATTACCAGGCGGACAGCAGATCAAAACGGAAGAAGCTCGAAAAGAAAAAAGAAGAGACCGAAGCCTTGAAGGATAGATGCACCCATCTTGAGGAAGCTATCGCGCATATCAGGACTCTCACACAAAGCATGCAAGCAGAAGCTTCATCCAGAGTCAGCGCAAGGAAGGATTCTACTCCGGATGATTCAGTCAATCAGAAACTCCCCTAGGAACTATGAAATGTAAATTTTGTTGGCTTGCAGGTTCTTTTATCCGGCAATATAGCCGTTACCTCTTTTATTTCAGTTATCGTTTGTGTAGCAACGAGGATCAAGGGTCTGCGAACCCATTTTGGATCCTCAATGCCCTGTTTAATCACATCTATGTACTAGGACTCAGTCCCTAAAGTTTTTATAATACAACAGTAACCGATTTTGTCAAAAAAAAAAAATGTGTGTGTTATGTATGAGCCTGATGTATTTCATGTGTCAATCATGTAGCAGAGATGTCTGCAGAGGGAGCAGGAGCAAATTGTAGACCCATATAATATGGTTTGGCCATGGGAGGTCAGAGAGAGGGAGAACACCTAATTATTGTCCTACAATACACACTCCAAGTGTCTTACCCTGATCTCAGAGGTCTCTGTTACAAAGTGCCATGGTGCCATGGATTTCAGAAACTAAACTGTGAAAAGTTTATACTTTTCTTAAACGCTACCGTTGGAAATACTTAGTTTTAAGTGTAAAAAATTTTCCACTACAAAAAAACGTGTAAAAACATTTGTGAATCTTACCAATTAAATTAGAAAATGTCAATAAGATGAATAGAAAAATAATATAATTAGATAAATAAAGAAATAACACAAGTACATATCACTCTCCATTGTCATCACCCTGATTATCTTCCTCACTTGGCATGGTAACACTGTTGTTCTGAAAAATATGTTTTGATCTAGGGTCATGTCTTAATACAAACCACCAATCTCTATCCAACACATCTGGGTAAAAAAACACATAGTTGCAGTGTTTTGGGAAAACATAAGGCTCCCTAACTTCATGCCACATCTTTCTAGAGTTGATAGATATCAGCTCATTATCACGATCTTCCTTTACATTATTCTGATCAAAGGTGTCCTGTCTCTTGCACCTAAAAATAACACATTGGAACGAAGAAAAGTCCACTTGAATGATCTCTTATATCTTTCCAACGTAACCTAATGTCCCCTACATTATGTTTTGATCACAGTTGCTAGCAAGATTAGATTAGTCGAACTCGACTTCCACTCCACAGTGTTGTGTCATGCATCCATCATTGACATCCTTCGTGTGAAAATGATGTCATATACCCACAGAGATAGGAACAAATGCACCTATAAACAGGTGAAAAAATCATAGTGCCATGTATGTTATAATTCAAAGGTGTAGTATGAATTTAAATTGTATAGAAAGAGATTATAATTATCGAATTGTTGTACCCAATCCCTATGTTTACCACATCCTCTTCAACATGCGGGTAACGACGAGATGCACTGTATTTCTCTCTAACTTGATCAACAACCCAACTATTAGGGCATGTCATTGGCATACATTATTTTAAATGATTAGGACAAGGAACACTTCTACATTCAACCATTTGAATTCTTTCCTGTCATTGTGCCATTTCTTCCTCTTCTATTCGTACAATGCGACCCACGGTTATGTCGCTTCCATATGGTAAAGAATGAATTTGTCGATGTCTCCAATTTCTAAATTCGCTGATGAAATCAAACCAATATATATATATATATATATATGAGATCAAAATATGCATTAATATGAAGTTTAGTGTGAATACTTACTATGTAGTAATTTGACAAATGATAAGCTTGCACTTACTCTTTATCAAGAGGCTCCCCTTCTCGTTTGTCCTCATCCCTTTAGTCGTCCCAAATCACAACACCTGGTGTGTTGTCGATTTGCTTGATGTACTCACTACATAATAGAAAAACTCATACGATATATACCCCTCGGGTTTTGCCCTTTGTTGAACAAAACATTTCAATTTCTTCATGTACCTCTCTAGGAAGAACATCCAACGACAAGAAACCACCCCAACTAATTCAACCTCATATACTTTGTGAATTAGAAGATGAACTTGCAAGTCCATGAAATTCGTTGGAAATTTCTTCTCAAACATACAAACAATCTCAACTATCTCTTGACACCACCGTGGAATGGTAGCCATATGAATCTACTTTGATGTGATCCGATGTACAAATATAGATAATTTAGATATGGAATGTCATAGGTATTGGGGGAAGTCATGGTTCACACAGGCAGAGGATAATGACACTGAAAAAAAAAATAAAAAATAAAAATAAAAAAAAAAAATAAAAAAAAAAAATAAAAAAATAAATAAATAAATAAATAAGAAAGAAAAAGAAAAAAAATTAAAATTAAAATTAAAATTAAAAAAAATATATATAAAAATAAATAAATAAATAAATAAATATATCTATATATATATATATTTGACATATGTACTCTTAGAAGGTTCAAATGGTCATGTGATTTCAACCTAGACAAACAATCTTCCACAGTGAAGTAGTGCCATATGATCCATATAAAGAAGGCACCCTCACACTCATTATAACTTCTTTTGCCAAAGAAATATAATCTTTCTTTAAAATCCATGGGACATCACCTTCTTTGAAAGATCAAGAGGGACCAACCTCTCCTATAGTTTCTTGTCTTGGCAAATGTTTCTTTTTAGTTTTTGAAAAAATAAGATCTTTCTTTACAACCAATGTGTCACTTTCTTTCGATGATATGTGCCTCCATAAAAAAGATGAATCATTTTTAAATATATGCATGGGATCCAGTAAGTGAGCAATCTTAAGATGCCCCCAATATGGAAGCTCATAAAATACAGATTTCTTTTTCATCCCAATGAAAAATTTCTCAACATAGTTGTTGAAGAATTCAGGATCATCGAACATAGGCTCCCCATTTGAATCGAACATTTTTGCAAACTCCTTCTCCTTCTCTCTCTCATATGCTTTAAACCATTCAGGTGGTGTCAATATTGCAAGTCTTTGGGTTCTCTTTGGTTTACCATTGAAAGTGGATGTTTCTCTTTTGTAAGGGTGATATTTTGGAAGGAATACGCTAGAGTAATCATACCTTGGCTTTCATAGGTGGCCAGGCCACCTAGCCTTCGGAGAAGGTCCACGACATTTAAATTCATACCTTTTTGTTAAAAGACCTGTGAAATTATTGTATACAGGCCAACACATTAGCGACCATGAAGATCAAAATAATTGCAACGAACTAAATTAATATGCAAAACAATATTGTTTTTTTTTAACAGAAACGGTTAGAGAGATGTATTACTTTCTGGTCGAAATGCCATAAATCTGATTACAATATGCAGAGCAATATTCAGAGAGCTCTTTGTTCAGGTCCGAGGTCTCTTTTCCTATGCTACACCAGAAATCTTTACAATATGGTTTCCGGGCAACCGCCTCTATTTTCCCCAAATTAAAGATGCAAAAAAACTGCTTCAGCAAGAGACAGTAAAACATAATCTCCAGGAGTTTAAGGGATGGGGTCCCGGCTTTCTTCTCCGTCTCTGAGGATGATTCCGAGGGGGAGAAGGGCTACTTTGTTAGCTTCAACGTCAGCCTCTTTGTTATTTTCTCTCTTGACATGGTAGAATTTCAAACTCTGAAAGGAGTTTGATAGGATTCTTGCTCTGGTGATCAACCTGGACAATCTTAGATCTGATGGGGTAGAGCTGTCTATGAAAATTTTTATAATAGTCTGCAAGTCTCCCATCACTATTGCATCACTGATTCCGAGGGATATAAGTTGCTTCAATCCTTGGTAGAGGGCCAGAGCTTCAACTTGCATGCTAGTGTTTAAGCCCACTCCCCAGGCAAATCTGAGAGCAATTTTGCCATCTGCTCTCTTGACAACTCCACCTGCACCGAATCTGCCCGGGTTGCCTTTGGCAGCCCCATCAAAGAAGAGGGTAGCATGAGCCTTCTTTGAACAAAAAACCAAGAAATCAGAGGCATTAAGACGGATCTGCAAGTCTTTAGGGAGAACAGAGGGCCTGGCAATTTCGTTGAAACGGAGGTCCAGGGAGTCACTCCAAACTGTATCGAGGTCGCTCAGACCTGCCCCATCCAACTGCTCCCCAACGCATTCCTTGAGCTGAGTTTTAATTTTAATCCAGACAGTATTGTGGTCTCTCTTCCTATCCCTGAAGATCCTCTGGTTTCTTTCTAACCAGGTGAACCAACAGATTAATTTGGGGAGGATACACCAGGTGGTTTTGAGATGACCATTTTGGGGAGAGCCTCTAGGGTACGATGTCCTCCAGTTCGAGAACAGCTCTGGAATGTTGTTTGGGAGAGTGATGCCTGCTTGCCAAGAGCCTAAGGCCGCGTTGCAGAGTTTGGCCACGAAATTGCAGTGCAGCATCAAATGCGCAGCGGATTCTGACTGTTCACCACACAAGGAACAGCGAGAGGGGCCATGGTAGCCTCTTTTGAGGAGTCTATCGTCCGTCAAAATGCGCTGGTGGCAGAGAAGCCAACAAAAATAATCAATTTTTGGAAGCGAGCTTTGTTGCCAGACTCCTTTCCATGGATTCGGGTCTGAGGGAACATGAGGATGCGATCGCAGCTGCATGTATCCCTGGGACACCGAATAGCACCCAGTCGACGATCCCCAACCACGGGTGTCTTGCTTTCTGCTGCATGTAGGGACCTTACCATTGAGGAAGTCTAAGAAAATAGGCAGATCTTTGGTTAGGGACTGAGGAGTCTCAAAATTTATCCAGCTGAGCCAGTATCCATTTTCCCATTTAGATATATCCCACAGAGTATTGAACCCCGAATTATGCATCCAATCTTTCAGTGCACACAGGGATCTATCATCAGCTAGAGGGTCGCAGCCCATAATACGATCCTCCCAAATTCTGATTTGCTTGCCATTGCCAGGGATCCAGTGAGCGTGATCATTGATTAGGGAGAAGGATTTTGCACAAAGCTTTTGGATAGGCGAGCCAGTGTTTGCTCTTGGTTGATCAAGACACCTTTTCCTCTGCCCACGAAAGTACTTTTTCCACAAGGCGATCTGAGCCCACCCCGGCTTTTGGGCTATAATCCTCCAGATCAATTTTGTGCCCAACACCAAGTTTTGCATTCTAATGTTCTTAAATTTCAGTCCGCCTTCCGATCTGGGCATGGAGATTTTAACCCAGCTTAATAGAGGGATTTTCTTTTCATTGGCTTTCCCACCTTTCCAAAATAATTTTATGATATGGTCCTCCATTTTCTTCATAATACCAGCAAGGGCTAGCATCACTGCAAATTGATATATGGGGAGGTTGTTGAGGACAACTTTTATTAGAACTGACTTACCTGCCAGATTAAGCTAGTTAAAGCCCCAGGAATGTATCTTAGATTCGAACTTTTCAAGCAGGGGCAGCCAATCTCTGTTGACAGCACGATGTAAAAAGATAGGGAGACCTAGATACTTGAAGGAGGACCAAGACGAGGAAGCCACAAAACCAAAGCAACTGGAAATGGCCTGCAATGTGGACGCAGGGATATTCCAGCAATAGATATGGCATTTGCCTTTGTTCAGCTTACTTCCTGATTCTTCGCAGTAATCTTCGACCACTTCTTTGAAACTTTTAGCTGAGGACACAGAAGCAGCGCCCAGCAAGAGGGAGTCGTCCGCGAATAACGCGTGATTTATGTTGTTAACACCTCTCGCAATGTTCAGTCCCATTAGTTCTTGATCCTGTTGCTTTTTGTTTAGAAGAAAGCTGAGGACGGAAGCTTGAAGGACAAAGAGAAGGGGGGATAATGGGCACCCTTGCCTCAAACCATGGGAGGCTTTGAATAAATCTGAGGCCCTCCCATTCACCAGAGGGGCTATCCAGGGCTCACTGATACAGGCCTTAACCCAATTGACGAATTTGGAACCAAACCCGAATTTGTGCAGGACCTCGAAAAGAAAGCTGTGTCTCACTCTGTCAAAGGCACTTTCTAGATCTAGCTTGACAGCCATGCCTTTCTCTTTACGGACCATGCTGGAGTGGATCACCTCTTGGACCAGGACAAAGTTGTCCACAATCTGTCTTCCCTTGATAAATCCTCCCTGATTCGCAGGTATGATATTCGGCAGAATGGTTTTTAATCTGTGGGCAATAACTTTCGTGATCAGCTTGTAACCTATATTGCATAGAGATATAGGGCGGAACCAGCTGAATGAGTTGGCTCCTTTCTCCTTGGGAATGAGGGCCAGGAAGGCCGAATTGGTGCTTCCCCCAATTTTCTGGCACTCTTTGGATTTCCTTATCATTCTGCAAAGATCTTTCTCCACTATCTGCCAACAGGTTTGGATGAAGCTAGCAGTGAAACCGTCAGGGCCCGGGGCCTTGTCCGGTTCCATAGCGAAGAGAGAGGCCTTAATTTCATTATTAGTGATCTCAGCATCCAGGAACTGATTATTTCTTTCGGTTATCAGGGAGGACACCTCATTCACGATGGAAGGAGGGAGGTCGACAGCTTCTTCTTCACTGTAGAGACTTTTGAAATGGGTGAAGGCAATGTTTTTTATGCTTCTGATCTCTCTATGTATGGTGGTCTCCACTTTGATTTCTGAGATAGAGTTGAAGCATTTTCGGGCCTGAGCTTGCTTATGGAAGAAAGAAGAGTTTCTATCTCCCGCCTTGAGCCAGAGACTACGGGATTTTTGTCTCCAAAACTCTTCCTCTGCCAAGTTGGCCTTAAAAAACATGCGTTGAAGATTAGCCTCGCTGTCGATCAGTTCTTTAGTGATCTCAGCGTTTTCCGATGCCAAGTGATGCGAATCAAGGCGCTCCTAGAGCATTTTCCTTTCCACAGCAGGGTTTGGTAAAGATTTTACATAGGACTTTAGAGCAGTTTTAACTCTCCTGAGTTTCTCTTCCCAGACAAAGAATGCAGAGCCTTTGACAGGGAGTTTCCAGATTTCTTTTATCAGAGGCAAGAAGGACGGCTCCTTGACCCACTGAGTGCTGAATTTGAAATGAATGGGACCTTGGTCCAGATGAGCCAACAGCTCGAGTTTAATGGGGTGGTGATCGGAAACACTGCAAGGGAGTATATGAATTCTAGTTTCTAGACCAAAAAGAAGAAAAGAGCTTTGGACGAGAAATCGATCTAACCTTGCAGCGATGTGGCCAGGTCCGATTCTTTTGTTAGTCCATGTGTACTTCCCAGCTGAAGGCTTGATATCGATCATATCCCAGTCGAGCAGCAAGTCCTCAACCCATTCCCGCGCCGGGTCCTTGACGATGCTTCCTGTTATCACAAAATCACTACTAAGGGCTGCAACCAAGTAAGATTTTATGTAACTCTTTCAACCAAACTTTAGACTAGGAATTAGCCTTCCTAATCAGAGAGGGCTCTCTCACAGATTTATAATAGAAATCAATTAGAACAAAAGATGGCTAACTCTTCACTCATTCATGAAAACAACAGCTGGTTGAACACATATCAAATTGGTCTTCATTGGGCTATGGAGTCTTACACATTTAATAAACAAAAGCACAGTCATTTCATGGAAGTCAAGGCTCTTTGCATTAGATGTCCAAACATATTTCACAAAAACCACAGCTTGCCAAACACACAGGAAGTCAGAGCATAAGATATGAATTCTGAGTGATTGTGCTATAACAAGGCTGTAAAAGAACATATAAGATAAAACACCACCATCATATTTGAACAAAATAATCCATTGAGAATCTTGAGAAGAAATAACCACTGTTTTACTATTACTGTAACAAGTCTTACATTGGCCCAAATAACTCTGTTTTTGTATAAAATGTCCAACCCCTATTACATCCTAATTTCATCCATTTATAGGAATACATTCCTCCCTTTCTAGAGGGAGCTCGAAGGCCCTATTAACTACTCCTACATGCTATTTAACTAATGCATTAATTACAAAGTGCTGAACTGTAATTGCACACAATCCTAATCAAACTAAAACACTAATTACATTCTCCTCGTATGCTTGATTCTTCTTGGATCCTTGACAGCTGTCCTCCTTCTGTTGTGGTTGAGGTATCTTGAAAGAGAACACACTGAATGAGCTGGCCTTGGATTCCAGTCACGTAGATGGCTTCATTAATTAACCAAGGGAGGTGCTCTGTTTTCACGGCTTCTGTCTCCCATCACTCTTCATCACTTTAAAAACATGTCCTCTGCTCTTTAATTCTTCCCAAACAACGCATATTACCACACCTTTCAAATGAGCTGAAAGCCTTATGAGCTGAACAGGTGTACAAACCGGATCACTGAAGACTAAAACCAAGACCCTAATAATTCGGTCATAAAGTGCCTTTAACGAGACTTAGCTGGAAACAAAACATTTCACCTCTTTGCAAGGCACATCTGTCATTTTCTGAACAGCTAAGATAGTTTTGAATAGTCACCTTTATGCTCTGAAAACATTTCATTCAAAAGTAGCTGACCTCAGCATCAATTTCATTTTTTATCATAAAACAGTCATCTACAGCAGTCTCGTAGCGCGCTACAAAACTGCTGTGTGACTTAAAAACACAGTCTTCCTCTAAACTGCTCACAAAATTGAATAGTTTCTGTTTGCTAGGGTTCACGGTTCACCATTTGAAGGATACTGCCATCGTAGACAAACCCACTGGTTGCAGCTGTTGCTATTGGTCATTATGAAGAAACTACCTCTGTTGGTGGCTTCCTTTAGATATGCTTATTGATGTGTTGCTTTCAGCAGATGAGTTTATAACAAGTCTCGGTTTGTACCTTGACTTTGTCAAGTGAAGCTTTCTTACAGGATATAATATCTGAAAGTTGGGAGGTTTCATTTTGAGAAACTTCTCCAGTTTCCAAATCTTGAAAAGAGGCAATGATTGCTTCCATGATCATTCTTTCTTCCTCATCTATTGAATTGAAATTGAAACTCGAGCAAATCTATCCAAAGGACAGTCAGAAACTCGGTTGCCTGTGAGAAATGCTGCTACAGTACCACTACAATTTCTGTCAAGGATGCTGTCACTGCTTTTATCTCATTTGCCTCCTAGAGTGGGAATGATCAATGGCATCTTCAGTGATGTCATTTTGTGTGAATCCCTCGAACTTGATGATGTTTTTATCACCAGCATATGAGTTATATATGAAATCTAAATGGTGAGGCTGAATAAAAAGGTCCCCTGTGCCATGTCCAAATAATGCAGTAATAAAAGACTTTGTTGCTATCTTAACAACATCAAAATCCATGATATCAGAATGCGCCTTCTTCTGGATCACCTTTCGCATACATTGAGCTGCAACTTTTAACAATGAACTTTGGGAGGCGGATCTTGTACACATCAACCTGAACAGCAAATTCATTTTTATCCTCTGTCTTTATCTATTGCATAGCAAATATAAACTATGTCTATCACATTGTCCAGAATACGAACAAATAAGCCGAGAATCACGAAAAGCACCATCCACGCAAAAAGTTGTCACATAATAGGCGTCCCTTCCAAGTGAAGTTGCAGCCTTTAGTATTATCCAAACCATCATGGCATAAACAAGAGAAATAATAAAGAAAATTCCAAACAGTAAGCGTGTGAAGACTGTTTCAACCACAACAGCAGAAAGAAGATTTCTCCTCAGAAGCTCGTATGCCATCATGACAGAAGAGCAGTAGTTTTCCCCTGTTATTGCTGCGAAGTTGATTGTGAACTTATTCACAAACTCTATGGCTGACAATATGCAATTGAGACAGAAACCAAGTATAAAATCGAAAACCCCATGACCTGATGATCTACTAGTGACTTTGCCACTAGTGCGTGCCTTTTCAACAACTGCTCGAATCATTTACACCACTGCAAAGATTTGGCCTGAGAAACAAACCGTAGTAATTCTGAGACCAAATGCATTCCTGACAGAACGTCTGATGGTTGCAGTTGAGGAGGTGCCAGAAACTCGAAAGTACCATTGTGCAACTGTACCACTGATTACATACACCTGAGCCTCAAACATTGTTGTTGTATGGCCACTGACAGAATTTCCCAATGTTTGCGTGCTTGCCCAGTCATCACCATCTCCATCCTCTGCCCAAAACTTTGATAGAATTATCACAACTAGCAGAGACCAAAATGTCACGATTAGGGTGCCACTGGACCATCTTGACATCCTGTGTATAGCCTTGCAATACTGAGACACACTCGAGCTCATTCCCTGGTTGAACATTCCATTCCTTGAAACTAACTGGGGGCAGGGGATTACTAGGTTCAATACATACAACCGAGGCGGAGGCCTGAAATTAGTCTTGCTCACTTCAAAAAAATTGCGAAACACGAGCTAGCAATTGAGTATTTCATTCAAAGCTGACAATACAGATTGTTTTCTGGATTTGCAACAAGTCTCATAGCAAACTCACTTTGGAACATGGTAACAGCGCATCTAAAATTGGTCATATTTGATAATGAATATTTCCTACATTCGCATCGAAATAAGGCAGTTCACGTTTGAGAACATCTCCCTGAATGACCTGTAGCCGAAAAGCATTACTTGTGCCTTGTCGCTTTCGCTTGCATGACAAAAAAAATTCCAGAGCCTATGTCAAAGAGATTAATCCATGAAAACTTTCCACTCTTTGAAGAAGTTTCTTCTCCCACGAGCTGCCTGCAATTTTCAGTTGTCATGCTAAGAATTACGATGCCTGCCAAGAACAGCAGAAGCCGCATTCTTCTTTTCTGTATATCCATCATGCCTTTGTCCCCGCTTGATAAATTCCGGCAAAACAGTCCCAACAACGCAAATCAGAGGCGAAAGAGAAAGAGTTGAGATATCTTGTGTCGATGGTTCAAATTTGTCTTCCTCCATTTGCGCATGAACAGAATGATCTATAACACCCAGCAATTCCACAAACATAATCCCAAAATCCAGCGCGCTGTTGTAGAGGCCATGTGTCATAAAGAATTACAGGTAGGCAAAGAAAAGCTACGAGGGATAAAACTTCATAAGGTTCAGCAAAACGCTTTAAAGGAATACAATCAAGTAACACAAACTCTTTGTCTTCCAAGAGCTTCTCCAAGAGTGATGTCTTGGTACGCCATGATGCCATACAGTTAACACGTATGTTGTCACTTGTCCATAATCGGTTTCACCCACAGCAGAAAGAAATCTCCACCGGCCCATTTGTATAGTCCTCAGCCATAATATGAAAGCGGTGCTCCCATATAGACCCGTGTGTTGACACATATCATTTGGGAAAAACTCCTTCATTAACATTGCATTTGTTGAGAGATTTGTATCTTCCCACTTCAGGAAAAAATATATAGGTGCAGATGAGGTAACACAACCATAAACGCCCATATATATATAAGAGAATGAGAAAGAGCCATCCCCAGTTCAAATATAGAGCAAATTTTTAATAATCTAAACATTAATTTCACCCCGACCTTATTTGAACTCTTTCGGTTGAGGAATATTTTTGAATGAAGTTTGACTGATTATGTCTTGATCTTTTAGGCCGAGACTAATACTTTCAACTCAAGAACTTGAAGTTGAATGACAACAGGATTTACCAGCCTTTACCTATTAACCATAGCCAACCAGCAGCAGATACTCCAAATAGTGCTAATATCAAAATAGTACTAATAGATTTCCCAGTGCGTTCTGTTCAGGTCCCTTTTATCCTTTCGGTGCAGCAGTGACTATACAAACTATAAGGGATTCACTGGAAACACCGAGCACAATACATAGGAAAAACATTCAACCTTGGGTACCATATTTTGTAATAAAATAGAAACAAGGAATTTCAAGAGTTCCAAAACTTTAGATGCATTTCCTTCTTTCAAGTGACTAGCAATTAGGAAGCATTTTTATCCTGAGAAACGTCCTTTTCATTATAAAGAGCCTGAAGAACCTCAGGCAACGGTGGAGCTGATATCATTGCCTTGATATCTTCAATCTTATCTGAAAGATCTGACATTAGACCTTTTAAGCACATCAACCTCATCCACAGCAGTTGTAGCCAGTGTACAATAGGCATGCTAGGATTTGGGCCTCTACTGAAAACTCGAACAAATCCTCAATTCCGTAGCACGCTACGAAACCACTTAAACAGGTAGCGCTGCTAAACTGCTAAAAACAAATTCAGGCGCTACGAAAACACCCAGTCTTTAAGCTAGGCTAAAATTTTTTTAGCAACAGCATTTTCAGTGATAACAGTGGCTCCACTTGGGATAGTGTGCCCTTGTGGTACACTAAGAACATGCAGCTCCAGTGCCTTATCCATTTGTGACAAACAGAAATTTGCTTGACAAGCATGACTGTAGGAGAAAGAAAGCTACATCTACTGAAAAAAGAAATGCTCAGTCAACCTTGAGCTTATTTGCATTTACCTCTACCTACCTACCCTATCAGCTGCAAGCTCCACTTGTAGCTCAAGCAACATGATATTTCCAATGTAGCCAATCATTTATCTTATCTGACATTTGATTTCTTTGGCTATGCTTGAAACAAAAATAAATCAGATACTGAAGTAACCGAGGCAGCATGAGGTGTAACTGTTCTTCAACATGAAAATATAACTGGGAGTCGCCTGAACAGTTAATCTTTTCCATGTATTCAGCTATAGGGTCAAAAAACACATGGTTAGTTTGCTGATTCTCAAAACTTTCTGTATCTTTAGACAACTTATCTTCAGCCACACCAAATTTATTTGATTTGCTATCCAACTGCCTATCCAAATGATGCTCACAAACAATGTAATTTTCCTCACTACTATGATCATTATTTGAAGTAAGCTGCTGCAAGGAATTACAAAATTGAGCAAGCTTTTCCTCTGCCTGTGGGTCATAGAAAATTTCCTCCAATATTTCTTCTTGCTGTGTGCAATCGATTTCATAATCATGATGATCTGAAGCCGGACCAATCTGCTGCATCTTTACATCAATATCGAAGGATGAAACATGATTTTCACAAGTAAACTCCTGCTGCTCTTCATGCTGCGTTTCCTGAGATGATATACTTTCTCCTTGGTGCTGAAATGCATTGTTATGGAGAGCCTCTAAAATTTCTTCATCCATAAATTCATCATCACCATAACAATCCTCCAAGTACTGAATAAGATTTAAAGAATGCCTACAGCAATCTTTGAGCAGCAACAAAGAAGGATAATATTCTTTATACATTTCACAGAACACATCATGGAAATCAGCAAGAGAAGATAATGAACCATTTTCCAAACTTTTATACCAAGACCATGCTTCTCCTTCTAAAGTGGCCATAAACATCCTCATGAGACAATCTTCAGGGAAATGAACCTTAAGACTGCGTACATGCATGTGAAACTTAACCAAATGGAGAGCAGCATCATCCTTCTTTTCATCTTTGAATATTGGAAGATCATCTAACCAATCAACCTTTGGCATAGGATTTGGAAAACCAGGGATATGAGACCGATTCATAGGAGCATACCTGGCATTCTTTCTTGCAGTGGAATCCATCTTGAAACTTCATCAAGCTACTGATCTTCTAGCAGTGGAGTCACCTTCTAATTTATTCTTTGATGTGTGGAGTCGCCAAGGTAGTTTTGCAGCCTCAAAATGATGCCTGAGCTCCTGCTACCTTCAGAAGTTCAGCCATTGATTTCGGGAATGAATAGACTTCAGACTCCCGGCAGACGCACCAAAATGTTATCACAAAATCACTACTAAGGGCTGCAACCAAGTAAGATTTTATGTAACTCTTTCAACCAAACTTTAGACTAGGAATTAGCCTTCCTAATCAGAGAGGGCTCTCTCACAGATTTATAATAGAAATCAATTAGAACAAAAGATGGCTAACTCTTCACTCATTCATGAAAACAACAGCTGGTTGAACACATATCAAATTGGTCTTCATTGGGCTATGGAGTCTTACACATTTAATAAACAAAAGCACAGTCATTTCATGGAAGTCAAGGCTCTTTGCATTAGATGTCCAAACATATTTCACAAAAACCACAGCTTGCCAAACACACAGGAAGTCAGAGCATAAGATATGAATTCTGAGTGATTGTGCTATAACAAGGCTGTAAAAGAACATATAAGATAAAACACCACCATCATATTTGAACAAAATAATCCATTGAGAATCTTGAGAAGAAATAACCACTGTTTTACTATTACTGTAACAAGTCTTACATTGGCCCAAATAACTCTGTTTTTGTATAAAATGTCCAACCCCTATTACATCCTAATTTCATCCATTTATAGGAATACATTCCTCCCTTTCTAGAGGGAGCTCGAAGGCCCTATTAACTATTCCTACATGCTATTTAACTAATGCATTAATTACAAAGTGCTGAACTGTAATTGCACACAATCCTAATCAAACTAAAACACTAATTACATTCTCCTCGTATGCTTGATTCTTCTTGGATCCTTGACAGTTGTCCTTCTTCTGTTGTGGTTGAGGTATCTTGAAGGAGAACACACTAAATGAGCTGGCCTTGGATTCCAGTCACGTAGATGGCTTCATTAATTAACCAAGGGAGGTGCTCTGTTTTCACGGCTTCTGTCTCCCATCACTCTTCATCACTTTAAAAACATGTCCTCTGCTCTTTAATTCTTCCCAAACAACGCATATTACCACACCTTTCAAATGAGCTGAAAGCCTTATGAGCTGAACAGGTGTACAAACCGGATCACTGAAGACTAAAACCAAGACCCTAATAATTCGGTCATAAAGTGCCTTTAACGAGACTTTAGCTGGAAACAAAACATTTCACCTCTTTGCAAGGCACATCTGTCATTTTCTGAACAGCTAGGATAGTTTTGAATAGTCACCTTTATGCTCTGAAAACATTTCATTCAAAAGTAGCTGACCTCAGCATCAATTTCATTTTTTATCATAAAACAGTCATCTACAGCAATCTCGTAGCGCGCTACGAAACTGCTGTGTGACTTAAAAACACAGTCTTCCTCTAAACTGCTCACAAAATTGAATAGTTTCTGTTTGCTAGGGTTCACGGTTCACCATTTGAAGGATACTGCCATCGTAGACAAACCCACTGGTTGCAGCTGTTGCTATTGGTCATTATGAAGAAACTACCTCTGTTGGTGGCTTCCTTTAGATATGCTTATTGATGTGTTGCTTTCAGCAGATGAGTTTATAACAAGTCTCGGTTTGTACCTTGACTTTGTCAAGTGAAGCTTTCTTACAGGATATAGTATCTGAAAGTTGGGAGGTTTCATTTTGAGAAACTTCTCCAGTTTCCAAATCTTGAAAAGAGGCAATGATTGCTTCCATGATCATTCTTTCTTCCTCATCTATTGAATTGAAATTGAAACTCGAGCAAATCTATCCAAAGGACAGTCAGAAACTCGGTTGCCTGTGAGAAATGCTGCTACAGTACCACTACAATTTCTGTCAAGGATGCTGTCACTGCTTTTATCTCATTTGCCTCCTAGAGTGGGAATGATCAATGGCATCTTCAGTGATGTCATTTTGTGTGAATCCCTCGAACTTGATGATGTTTTTATCACCAGCATATGAGTTATATATGAAATCTAAATGGTGAGGCTGAATAAAAAGGTCCCCTGTGCCATGTCCAAATAATGCAGGAATAAAAGACTTTGTTGCTATCTTAACAACATCAAAATCCATGATATCAGAATGCGCCTTCTTCTGGATCACCTTTCGCATACATTGAGCTGCAACTTTTAACAATGAACTTTGGGAGGCGGATCTTGTACACATCAACCTGAACAGCAAATTCATTTTTATCCTCTGTCTTTATCTATTGCATAGCAAATATAAACTATGTCTATCACATTGTCCAGAATACGAACAAATAAGCCGAGAATCACGAAAAGCACCATCCACGCAAAAAGCTGTCACATAATAGGCGTCCCTTCCAAGTGAAGTTGCAGCCTTTAGTATTATCCAAACCATCATGGCATAAACAAGAGAAACAATAAAGAAAATTCCAAACAGTAAGCGTGTGAAGACTGTTTCAACCACAACAGCAGAAAGAAGATTTCTCCTCAGAAGCTCGTATGCCATCATGACAGAAGAGCAGTAGTTTTCCCCTGTTATTGCTGCGAAGTTGATTGTGAACTTATTCACAAACTCTATGGCTGACAATATGCAATTGAGACAGAAACCAAGTATAAAATCGAAAACCCCATGACCTGATGATCTACTAGTGACTTTGCCACTAGTGCGTGCCTTTTCAACAACTGCTCGAATCATTTGCACCACTGCAAAGATTTGGCCTGAGAAACAAACCGTAGTAATTCTGAGACCAAATGCATTCCTGACAGAACGTCTGATGGTTGCAGTTGAGGAGGTGCCAGAAACTCGAAAGTACCACTGTGCAACTGTACCACTGATTACATACACCTGAGCCTCAAACATTGTTGTTGTATGGCCACTGACAGAATTTCCCAATGTTTGCGTGCTTGCCCAGTCATCACCATCTCCATCCTCTGCCCAAAACTTTGATAGAATTATCACAACTAGCAGAGACCAAAATGTCACGATTAGGGTGCCACTGGACCATCTTGACATCCTGTGTATAGCCTTGCAATACTGAGACACACTCGAGCTCATTCCCTGGTTGAACATTCCATTCCTTGAAACTAACTGGGGGCAGGGGATTACTAGGTTCAATACATACAACCGAGGCGGAGGCCTGAAATTAGTCTTGCTCACTTCAAAAAAATTGCGAAACACGAGCTAGCAATTGAGTATTTCATTCAAAGCTGACAATACAGATTGTTTTCTGGATTTGCAACAAGTCTCATAGCAAACTCACTTTGGAACATGGTAACAGCGCATCTAAAATTGGTCATATTTGATAATGAATATTTCCTACATTCGCATCGAAATAAGGCAGTTCACGTTTGAGAACATCTCCCTGAATGACCTGTAGCCGAAAAGCATTACTTGTGCCTTGTCGCTTTCGCTTGCATGACAAAAAAAATTCCAGAGCCTATGTCAAAGCGATTAATCCATGAAAACTTTCCACTCTTTGAAGAAGTTTCTTCTCCCACGAGCTGCCTGCAATTTTCAGTTGTCATGCTAAGAATTACGATGCCTGCCAAGAACAGCAGAAGCCGCATTCTTCTTTTCTGTATATCCATCATGCCTTTGTCCCCGCTTGATAAATTCCGGCAAAACAGTCCCAACAACGCAAATCAGAGGCGAAAAAGAAAGAGTTGAGATATCTTGTGTCGATGGTTCAAATTTGTCTTCCTCCATTTGCGCATGAACGGAATGATCTATAACACCCAGCAATTCCACGAACATAATCCCAAAATCCAGCGCGTTGTTGTAGAGGCCATGTGTCATAAAGAACTACAGGTAGGCAAAGAAAAGCTACGAGGGATAAAACTTCATAAGGTTCAGCAAAACGCTTTAAAGGAATACAATCAAGTAACACAAACTCTTTGTCTTCCAAGAGTGATGTCTTGGTACGCCATGATGCCATACAGTTAACACGTATGTTGTCACTTGTCCATAATCGGTTTCACCCACAGCAGAAAGAAATCTCCACCGGCCCATTTGTATAGTCCTCAGCCATAATATGAAAGCGGTGCTCCCATATAGACCTGTGTGTTGACACATATCATTTGGGAAAAACTCCTTCATTAACATTGCATTTGTTGAGAGATTTGTATCTTCCCACTTCAGGAAAAAATATATAGGTGCAGATGAGGTAACACAACCATAAACGCCCATATATATATAAGAGAATGAGAAAGAGCCATCCCCAGTTCAAATATAGAGCAAATTTTTAATAATCTAAACATTAATTTCACCCCGACCTTATTTGAACTCTTTCGGTTGAGGAATATTTTTGAATGAAGTTTGACTGATTATGTCTTGATCTTTTAGGCCGAGACTAATACTTTCAACTCAAGAACTTGAAGTTGAATGACAACAGGATTTACCAGCCTTTACCTATTAACCATAGCCAACCAGCAGCAGATACTCCAAATAGTGCTAATATCAAAATAGTACTAATAGATTTCCCAGTGCGTTCTGTTCAGGTCCCTTTTATCCTTTCGGTGCAGCAGTGACTATACAAACTATAAGGTATTCACTGGAAACACCGAGCACAATACATAGGAAAAACATTCAACCTTGGGTACCATATTTTGCAATAAAATAGAAACAAGGAATTCAAGAGTTCCAAAACTTTAGATGCATTTCCTTCTTTCAAGTGACTAGCAATTAGGAAGCATTTTTATCCTGAGAAACGTTCTTTTCATTATAAAGAGCCTGAAGAACCTCAGGCAACGGTGGAGCTGACATCATTGCCTTGATATCTTCAATCTTATCTGAAAGATCTGACATTAGACCTTTTAAGCACATCAACCTCATCCACAGCAGTTGTAGCCAGTGTACAATAGGCATGCTAGGATTTGGGCCTCCACTGAAAACTCGAACAAATCCCCAATTCCGTAGCACGCTACGAAACCACTTAAATAGGTAGCGCTGCTAAACTGCTAAAAACAAATTCAGGCGCTACGAAAACACCCAGTCTTTAAGCTAGGCTAAAAATTTTTTAGCAACAGCATTTTCAGTGATAACACTTCCTCCGCGTTTTTCAGCTGCTAATAGTGTTAGGTTAAGGTCGCCTGCAATGATAATATTGGCTAAGTCTTCAGAATCTTCCAGATTCCTAATGGAATCCCAACAATGCTTTTCTCTGCTGAGCTGACGGGAGCATACACATTGAAGAGGGAGTATGTCATATCTGAATCTATATGATGTATTTTTGTGAACAACCAATGGATATTTTTAACTTCTCTGAGCTTTATGAATTTATTTGCATTCCAGATAGAACCTAGTCCATCGGAAGCACCTCGAGCTGATACTGCTAGACCTTCGCTTTGTTCCCACAGCTTCTTGCCAATCTGAAGGAAGGCGCAGTCCTCCATTTTAGTCTCCTGGATGAGGAGTAGGTTGGGAAGTTCTGTTCTTATCAGACTTCTTATAGCTTCTTCTTTTTTTATGCTCCCCATACTCCTGCAGTTCCAGGAGACGATCTTCATCACTTGCATTTTGAAGGATGAGCTCCCCTAGAGCTCGGAGGTTGATTTCTGTTCTTCTTTGGAGTATTTGCCAAAAGCTTCTCAAGGGTTGGTTGACTTCCCTGGAGCTTGTCTTTGTAGGTCTCTTGTTCTCTTTTTTCCCGCGCAGATTTTCGGCCTCTCAATGATCTTCTGGCTGAGGTTTGTGAAGTTTCTATTTCGCCTTCTTCTTCTGATTCCTCCGAGCTTTGCACCTCCTCCGTCTCTAGAATGAGAGTCTCTTTTGGTCTGTCTTCATTACTTTCCACCTGTATTGATTCCATGGGGGGTTCTTTGGGGATCGATCCTTCTTTCTGCAGCTCTGGTTCTAGGGGACCTTCCGTAGCTGGGCTTAACAGAATATATTTGTTTCCTTGTTCTTCCATGGCAGGGGTTTGGTTGCTAGGGGCAGCCTGCGAACCATTGCCTTTCATGTTGCCTGGTCGATTGGCTTTGTGGGCATTTTTGGATCTTTTAACCTGGGTCCAGCCTTCATCCTTGCCTTTCTCCATTTCAGTATTCTTTGGACAGTTCCGAGCGAAGTGGCCATAGACCTGGCATTTCCTACACTTGAACGGGAGCTGCTCATAGTCCAGCTTCTGGACATGGGACCAGCTTCCAAACCTGATCTTTACTGCCTCAGGCAAGCCAACCTCCAGGTCAACTTCAACGCAGATTCTTGCACAATCGAATTGATCTTTGTGATTTGCACGATCGATGAATTTTCCCAAGGTGTTGCTAATGTGCTTTAGGGATTCCCAGTTCCAACAATGCACAGGTAGGTTGGGCAGCCTAACCCACACAGGAACGACTGTGGGAACGTCAGCTGAAGGGTCAAAATAAGGCGTCCACTTGTTGAGATACAACCCTTGAGGACCCATGAAGTAAGGCCCGTTGCGGAATATCAGATCCTTGTCCTCTTTGTCAGTAAATTGAAACATGAAGAATCCCTTCCCCAGGAAATACGAGGTGACACCCTTCCTAATCAGGGGAGCCCAGTTTCTAGCAATCCAGTTCTCCGTGGATTTGGGGGAGGGCCAGAGTCCCGTGAACTGGCCAACCAGAGCTCTCTCAGCCAGCGAAAGGGCGACCTTGATCGGACCCTCAGGGGGGAGCGAGATCTCTAGAATGTCATCCAAGCGTTTAACGAATTTCGCAGCCTCTGAAGCTTTATTCTTTGGTAGGGATTCCAGGAGCTTAAGGAAGGCTTCTGCATCGGAAGAGGGAGGCGGAGGGGGCAGATCCATTGAGGCGGCAACCCAGCAACCTTGGTCAAACCCCACAAGCCATCTCTGTTACAACAAGCCTCCAAAAGAACCTCAGCGCGCAGGACACCATAATGGGGAGCGCCTCGCAAAGGGAAGGGCCCGCAGGGGACCAGCGGCGCAAGTAGCCCGAGGGTCGAGCCAGGCAGGGGTGCAGAAGAACAGCGGCTAGGTCACAGAGCAGAGCACCAAAAAAAAAAGTCCCAGTTAAATCTGTTGATATGCAAAACAATATTGTTACGTATATAAACAAATCAATAAAAATGTAATTTACTAGAACAAACTCCTAAGCCTGGATAATCATGTATGAAGTAAGCACATATACCATACAATGTAAAACTCCTCTATGTTGCGATGGGCCTTGATACATTGTACACATATATCCCTTCCATAATTCCTTCGATTCATCTACCAATGGTTGTAAGTAGACATCCATATTCTTCATTTGTATTCTACTAGGGACTATGAGAGCCAACATAAGATGTTCATTCTTCATGGACAACCATGGAGGGATATTGTTATTTATCACTATTACAGGCCAAACAAAATAGTTGGTGTTTTGGAGGGAACATGGGTTGACGCAATCCATGGCTATGCTGAGTCATAGACTTCATACTTCATCCTTTAATTTTTCAGGCCATGTATCCTCTATATGCTTCATGGCTATTGAATATTTTGAGATTTGCATAACTCCTAATTCACTTTTCTGTGAGGCATGCCATCCTTGCAACATAGCTAATTCTTTGCAACGAAAGAGTCTTTGAATCCTTGGGATTATAGGCATTTGCCTCAATATTTTATGAGGACTATGTAATTTGAATAACCTTATCTTTGAATATGCTGCAGTTGGTGGGGAATATAATTGTACAATGTCAATATTTAACATTCATAAAATCAACCATTTTTAATTTTGATTATGTGACAAAATATAAGGAACTTGATTGATAATGTAGGTCAATTACTTCAATATTGTCGAGAAACATGCATTCGACATGCCAAGCTTTGTTTTTACATTGTACAACAACATTGTTGTCTCCAGCTGAGTAGACTTTTACTTGCCACCAGGTCCAAAGAGAGGGGTGGTGGAAGCATATTTCAAGATTTCAAATATGGTATCAGTGATATGAGCATCATCCCATAGCTCATTGTTCTGGAATGCATCTAACAACATTGCCTCCATGGCAGTCGTATCCCGCAAGTAATCATCCATACCAAGATCTATTTGATTGCTTCCATTGCCAACTTGTGATGAAGAACTACTATTGTTGTAGTCATTCCTAATTAATGAATCTAGACATAGTGGGAATTGAATAGGTCATTGATTCAACCATTCTTTGTATGCTCCCTCTCTGACTCTTGCTCTTAATGCAACCTTCTCTTGAGTTGACATTGTAGTGGTGTGCTTCGGAAGATGGTAGGTGGGTCACTCATCATCACTAGAATCCTAATTTCAAAAAATATTGAACATCATTAGTACAATATCAAATGATATTAGTAAGCACGTCACTGCAATTGGTTTGTTAAATTTACATTATACGAAACAATTATTAGCATCGTTGATCCAATATTGCAGCTAGAAGATGTCATGTTCCTATTGGCAAAGTGAAGAGGCTGTCAATTTTCATCTACCAATTGCTTGCGATATGTTACTCTTGATAAGAGCTTCCGATGTTTTTGAAATGGAGGAATATTTTCTGCATTTGAACTCAATTTTGAATCAAGGTCATGCAAATTTGGATACATTTTTATTCAAATTGACATGGATTAAAAAAATTCAATTAGATAATCGAAATATAAATAAAATTTGAACTTATTCGAGATCGAAAGGGAGAAATCCGTGAAGGACTTTGATCAATAATATGGAATGAGCCGAAATTTGAAGAATTGGCCATTTGATATTACTGATATTTTGTCCTTGCATTTGAGAAAAACCAGAAATAAAATTTTGTGTGCATATCTAAAATTAATCTCGAGAACCATGTAACCACAATCTAAATTTCAATATAGTTTTCAAACCATTTTTCAAAAATAAGGCGACTTTAAGCGTAAAATGTATACTATGAACTATTGTAATTCATGTGAATGCATCCTAGAGGATAATTTAAGATTAATATGCCATTTTATGTGAAAATAAAATTTCAGATAGTTTTTAAAGCAGACTGGTGTGCTTATCAAAACAAAATGCACTGATGCATTTAAATAATATCAGCATCGAGGCATTTAAATAATACCCGCACTGGTTTCCGACATTCCAAAAAAAAATATATATGTTATCATATCGGTGCTCTTGTACAAAAACACACTGATGCGTTTTTAAAAAAACCGCCACACCCCTATTTTCGTATTTTAAAAAATAAAAATGAATTCGGCCAACTTGATGTTCTTATAATATATACTATGAACTACTGCAATACACAGATTTTAAATCCTATTGGTGCACTTATGAAAACAAAGCACACTGATGCATTTAAAATAGTCCAACATCGGGGCATTCACATAATACCCGCACCGGTTTCTGGGATTCTAAAAAAATAAAATAAAAAAAATGTTATCATATCAATGCTCTTCTAAAAAACGCACCGATGTGTTTAAAAAAAAACAACATTGCTACGCGCCTATTTCTAAATTTTATAAAATAAAAAGAAATTCAACCAACTCAGTGCTCTTATCATAATTAGAGCATCTTTGTTTTTAAATAGAAACCGCACTGTTTCATGATTTTGAAAAAAAAAATATGTATCGTGTCGCGTTGAAAAAATTTGGCGCCTCAACAATGTTAGTGCGCTTGACTATCAAACACACCGATGTGCGAAAAAAATAAATCTGTTAACGAGGGACAATTGATTTTTCGAAATCTCATTTCAGAAACTCCTTTAAATAGTAAAAAGTTATTCACTATTTCATTATTTTACCCAAAATTTCAAGGGACTGATTTGCGAGGGACACATACCAGGAGCATTGTGCAGCAGCATAATACTTTGGAGCAACAGAACTATTCAGAAGATCAGAAGCTGAAAGGTATGGTGATTCACTCAAAACCCTGCATAGTAAAATTTTTAAAATTTATTGTTTATTTTAATAATAATAATAATAATTACAATTTCTGTTATGGTTTTACTAAAAGAGAAATCATTTGCAAGAGAGACATACTGGGAGCATTGTGGAGCAGCAAAATATTTTGGAACAAAAGAAAGATCAAAATTTGTAAGGGATGGTGATTCACTCAAAACCCTCGATAGTAAAAAAATAAAATTTTAGTGTTAAATTTTCTTACAATTTTTGTTAGATTTATTCACATTTCAGAAAAATAAAAATAAAAAACTGTGTATAATAAAAATTACTATAGATTTGACTAGTAAATTTTTCACCTTAGGGTTTAACTTCCTCTACCACTTCACAATCATGGTTTTCATTTTAGGCATTTTAGATTTAATGGGTTTGTGTACTTACTATATATAAGACGTTTGACATGTAAAGTAAGGGAATCGCTTATTGAATTAGATCCAAACCCTGTCGACCCTCTTTGTTTTTTAAAAAACGGCTATATGTTCTACGGTACTCCCTCTGTAATATAATACATTGGTGCGCCATGTGTAATACAGTTCTCTGTTATATTATAACATTATCGATTTTGTCTAGTCTATTCATCGTTGCTCCTGGTGTGATATAACACACTAACGCGCCTCTTTCCAATAATACCATTAAATCATTATAATGCATTTAGCCTTACAAATCGCACCATTATAATTTAAGATTATTTTAAAAATTTAATTTTCCATGACAGTGATGAACAATTAAATGCCTAGTGCGTTTAATGGGATAAACGCCTCGATGTGTTTATTCAAATAAACGCACTAGTTACCAGAGCTCTTTTTGGCTGAAAATTATTTAATTTATTTGTAAAATATATTTAATGGCTTCTATATTGAATGGTACATGTTGTATATATTGATGAAAAAAATGTCTCAGAAGGTGTCAAGTAACAAAAATATTGGTTAACACAATGATAATACATCAAAAAATGCGTAGAAGGCAAGTTCTTTGTAGATTCTTTACAAAATTAATATGTTTGAACTATATGTAAGTTTAACTAATATGTATTGGTTGGTGTGTGTCATGCAGAGCTACAAAATGAAGAAGGTCGATAATATTATTTCTAATCTAAGTGCAAAAGAATGTAAAAGTCTGATAGAACAATTGCAGAAAGGTGAATCAAGTGAATGAAAAAATGTTATTCAATATGATTTTTTTTATTTTTTTTTAATAATACACTTAAGAATATTAGATAAAATGTTTCAAACAATCTATTAATTCATATATGTTTAATGTTCTACAGGGAGCAACAACGAAAGAACATATCAATGTCGATCTAAGAAAAGAAAAATTATAAAACATGTAAATGATGATGAATTGGTCCTTACCTCATCTAGAGTGGTGTTGGAGGTTAATAAATGAGAGATTTTTTTTTACAAAACTATGAAGGATCTAGTGGAACGAACGTATAAATGTACTTTCCACTTACAATTCAAAAATCAATCCAATGATTCTAAGAACCAAATTATATCTAAACTACAAGAAGCGTTTCCAGAGCAATACTCAATGAGACATGTCAGACATGCAATAGCAAAAACATACAACAATAAAAAATGATCATTCAAAAGGTGGTATTCCTAATTAAAATGATTTTCTAGAATTTTGTGTATATATTACTACAAACCATTCATTCATTAATATTGATTTTGTTATATTTAGTTTTCATATATCAACATAAAAATAGTTTATTACTTTTTCTAAGAAGATTATGAAAATCCTAAATGATCAACGAGCTCATATTCGAAACATGTTGGTAGGAATGTCCAAAAAAATGTACAAAGAGATCATCAAAGAAATGGACATAATTGCATCACATGAGGAGCCATCTCAACAACAACGTGCTTCAAATGTATGTAATCATAATTGACTTTGTAGATATAAAAAAGATAATTTAGCATTAAATATTAATTTTCAAGTATTTTCTTGCATAAAAGAAAACAAAATGGAACTCATTCAGCACATAAAATAGGATGACAAGGAAGAAAATGGTTGATTTTAATGTTTGTGAGTAATTGTTAATATTTCCTTATAACATCTCAAGGTTTCATTTTTGTATATTTTAAGTTGTTTTACAACAACCATCCTTGAATGCCTTCAAATAGGTGTTAACGTACAAAGAAACGTCATCGAAAGAATTGATTGAAATTGGGTTAAATAAGGGTTGTAAGTATATGTTGGCATATCAAAAATTAATTGTGGAATTTGTACGTATCTATGTTGTTTTAGTTCTCTAAATTTATAATTAATAGAACAAAAAAATCCTCTATATTAAATCTATGATTTATAGTGGGATTTAAAACATGTTGGAAACAAAGTATATAATTACACCAGCAGAAGACTTGTTGCAACAAGGCATGAGACTTGGTTTTGAAACCATGTGTACAGTTTATGAGTCACTTCTTGCTATGGTACATTTCTATTCAATTTACATGATGTATATTATTTATTTCGATTTTTCATTATTCTTACCAATGTAGATACACTCGTTACACTTTATTCTTATGTTTGTAGATGGAACTTGAAGAAGACAAAAACAATCGATGCAATCAATAAAACATTCCTCCAAATAACCCAAGTCATGGAAATAGCTCGAGCATTGATAGTAGTTCCAGCAAAAAATGATGATCTATTTGGGTATCAATGCAACCTGTTATATTTTTTGAAATAATTGTCTGTGAAAATAAGACATTTTGTTTAACGTAATGGACATGGTGCCCCAATTGAAATACAATGGGGTTACCAATGATAATCCCATTTTGTATGATGAATAACTTTTTATTGATATATAATAAAAGACATTTTAATTTATTCTATTGTGTTATCTAATGTTGTTGTGAAATGTTACACCACTGATTAAATATATGGATGATTAAATGTTAAAATGAAGAGATGTGAAATATGATAATATAACAAATTAATCCAAACATTATATACAAATTCACTAATCAAAATTTAATTTATATGAATATTGTTATAAGATATATGTCAATTTTTCGATCAATAACAAATTTTAAAATTTACAATAATTGCATTATCACAAGTCAATGTTTCCAAAAAAGAGAAAATCTCATACAAAAAACAGGTGTGTCCATAACATAAAACCGCACCAGTGCATTATGTTATATAAAAACATTGTGCCTGCATCATTTTGCATGACCGATGCCTTTTCGGAAAACGACAGCACAGGAGTGTTTATCTCTTGAAGCACCGTTATTGTTTGCAATTAACACCCTGGTGCATTTTAATTCTTGACGCACCAGTGCTTTCATAAAACTAACACCCCTGTCATACAAAATATTATTTCTAGCCTTGGTGCATTATTAATATTAACAACGTTGATCCTTTTATATAAAAAACACACCAATGCGTTTATACAAATGGTACGCATCGGCACTACGAATTTAAACAAAAGCACCGGGACATCAATTATTTTTTGTGTGCTTCGGTGTTGTTCCTTACACGAACGCCCGGGGGATTTTTTATCTATTAGGAATGATGCATTATGAAACATAACAACACAGACCCTTTTATATCACTAACACACCGTGGTGTTTATACATACCATACCCATCAGTGCTTCAAGTTTCAATAAACGCATTGACACAATAATTATTTTTCAACTAAGGACCAATTCATCATCATGAACTCCAGTGCGATATATATTACGCATCGGTGAATTCAATGCCTGAATGCTTTTAGTTATGTATGCAACTTGATAACTTTATATATGTAGCACACCCAAAAAGAAAAATAAAAAACAAAAACAAAACATCCGCTAAAACCTTCGGTCACCCAGATTTTTTCAGTTGTGATGAAGTTCCGGTAAAATATTCACTAAAACATCTGCTACAACAAACAGACGTTTTAGCGGATGTTTTTTTGACATTTTTTTTGTCAATTTTAAAGATTAAAACCTCTGTTATAACTCCACTAGAAGGTGTTTTCCTTGTAGTGTGAGTACAAATTCTGAATACAACTTAGTTCAATGAAACTTGGAGGACAAGAGATGTAGAACTAGAAATTATGTGTACTAGGAAAGAGAAGGAAAAAGGCCGTGTAATGGTTGTGTAAAAGAGGTATTCACACTCTTAAAAAGGGGCCCTCTTTTTGTATTGAATGTTATGATTCTTTGTATGTGAAATAGAAGACATTGTTAGTTTGATCACTCTTGTGAGATTGATGATGGTTGTAAGCTATTGTTGCCTTTTTGCATTTTCCTCGGTTCTTGTGAAAATGAACATTGTTTCTTGTTCATATTGTGGAATAAAGGGCATTCACTTGATTCTTGATGTTCATGCTTGCATATGTTATGCTAAGCTAAGTCATCAAACATGATTCTTGGGGTACATATGTTATTTTCAATTCCTAAGAGCAAGCTTGGGAGTGTTATGAAATGGTGGAAGTAAGCTATCTTCCATGTCTTTCCTTGATTCATGTTCAACACTTTTGTATTGAAGCATGCCCTTTTACTAGTAATTGAAGACGTCTTTGTGCATGCATAAAAGGACCTAATTGTCTCATGCAACGTTGTGATGGTTGCATGCTATCTTCGCCATTCATTTATTTTTTCTTGGTTGGCTAGTTGGATCAAGCAGTGGCTATGGGGGTAGGATATCTTCCACGCTCTCCATACTTATCATATGCTTCGTATAAGAGCAATCATATTCATTGTGCTTCCTATAGGGATAAGATAAATAATTAAATGGGTTAGATATATTAAATTGCCTATTGTATTTGTATTTTAGTCATATTGCACATAAACACATTTAGAAACCATGGGTGAACTCAACCTTAGATGATAAACACACTTAAATAAAAGATTAACAAAGCTAGCAATGATCTATGAGGTTTTCCATTTCAATGAAAAAGGGTCTAATCATGCCCTTTTTTCAAATGAATATACGTTGTTGACTCAAGGTATCTTCCCATGTGAACACTACATGAAGTAGGGAAAAGAGTTTCTTATCACAAGTAGGGTAGTTGAATATTATTCCTTGGAACAACTATGAACTGTAGTAAATTAGGCTTCCTCCTTGCCTGAAGACTACCCCCATGTTCAATCTCAAAAATATGTTGCAAATTAGGTATGGCCAACACTAATGCTTGGTTAATTTTTCTCTTAAATTCTTCAAAGACTACTACTTTTGTTTTCCGTAATGAAAACTCTTCCCTTTTGTTGTAGTGGTCCAAATACTTTTAAAATGTTAAAATGAACTTCTTCAAATATTAAGTTGCTCCCATGAACTTCTTAATTTGGTCACATTGGGAGGAGCAAGCCATTTATTAATGTCTTCAATGTCGGCTTTCAACTCTCCTACACTAATCATATGTCTAAGGAACATCAAGAACTCTTTCCTAAATTTGCACTCCTTGATATTAGCAATCAATTGTTCCTACCTAACTGTGTCAAGTACTTATTTTATATGTGAAATTTGTTCTTTCCAAGTAGCACTATAAATTAGTATATTATCAAAATACAAAAATATGAAAGAACCTTTTTTCATGAGGAAAAAATGGGCAAATCGACTCGAAGGGAACACATCTCACCGACCAAACTAGCTTAGGCTAACCCCAAGGGCATCAAGGAGAATTGACCCCGTGACCTCCGATTGGAAAGGTACTTTAGCAATAGGGAACTTACCAATATGAAAGAACTAGTAAATGGATGTAGTACATTATTCATAAAATACCTAAAAGTTTCAAGTGTGTTTCACAAACCAAAAGGCATAATTAACCATTCATATAAATCTTATCATGTCTTAAATCGTGCTTTACAAGTGTCTTTTGATTTGAGTTCCAAATTTGTGAAGAACTTGGCCTGTTGCAACCAATCCAACAAATCTTCAATCATTCGGAAAGGAAACATGCTCTTGATGGTCACTTTATTCAAATCTTTGTAGTCAACAGACATAATCCAATTTCCATCATTTGTATTGATTAAGAAGGTGGATGACCCACGAGGTGAAGTAATAGGCCTTATGATTCCCTATTCTAACATCGTTTCAATTGTTTCATGTTCAATTTCCCCCTTAAGTACCACGCCTTTAGGCTCTTAAAACACTTCCTTATAGGACTATATTAATTTCTCTTGTTATTCCTCTACTTGTTGCCACATCCTTCCAAGGATGCACTAATATCCAATTGACCTTCTCCTCATTGTTTCTCTTCTCTCAAAAACATCAATACAAACTTCTTGTTTGTATTGATCAACCTCATGGGTTGATGTGCAATTGTCAATGAAAAATTCAATTGGCTCTTATGTCCATGGGAAACACAGGACTTATATTTGTTCACATTACTTATTGGTTGACCCATCCTTTAAATATGGCATCTTAATGGAATGACATCCACTTCGATCTCATTAATGAAGTTTGTATTAATAATGAATCTAAACTCATTATTTGTGATTTAAATTCAAGATATTGTCTAACCCAACCTAATAGGTATGGTTAGGGATGATCGCACACCTTGAATCCAAGCTACTCAACTAGCTAGGCTAAAATAAAATTTGACTATGATCTACAATCAAATAGCAATAAATCTTAGTTGGCTTATGCTTGTGCAACCATCCTTGATCCAAGATCTTGATGCTAAAGAGTTTATTCATATCTTTTTCCTCCTATGGGATGATAGTACTTAAAGCTACCTATCCTTGGATTAGTGTGCATGTCACCTTATCTTCAATGTATGAGAATTTGTACACTCTTTCATCTCCTTTTACAACCATCAAGTATTCTCATTGTCATGTTGTTGTTTGGAACAATTAGGTCTCAATGTAGGAAGTAGTTTCCATCTACTTTCATTGATGTGGTATTAACATTATAATGCTTGTTTAGGTGCTAGTTTTCACTCATAACCACACTTAGATTCTCTCTTTTGTGTTTCTCTTTCTTCTTCCTTCCTCTTCAAAGTTCTTGTAGCTCCATTTTTTTTAATGGCCCATGGTAACATTGTTTATTCTTTACTCCTTTAAGGATATTGTGCATGTAAGCAAGCCCCGTTAAAGGTCTTAGGTTTGAAAATAATCATGTGTCCCCCAAACTAACTATGTAAATCTCCCAACTACTTAATGAGCACTTTAGGAATCTTAAGAGACATCCCTGATTGGATTGATCTCTTTCTTTTGTGTGGTGAATTCATGCACTACTTGTATTTGTCTTTATCTGAGGTAAAGTTAGATATCTTTTGTTCCTTCTCATGACTAATAAGAAAGGGCTGTGATGTTATTATGTCCTTAAACACTTACCAATTTGTCGCGAGTATTTCATTACCTAGTCTTCGAGTAATAACACTGTCTTGTCAAAGCATGACCTTCTAACTTCAAATGAGCAAAAGATATTTTATGTGCTCCACTGACCTTGTACATATTAAAATAACATTATGGTTTTTACAAGCATTAACTCAATTTCAAGGCATTAGTGCCAACTACTTATGGATTGATGTCAATATTTTCCTCTAATTAGAATGGTTCTTAATTATTGTTGCATTCCCATATCTTCTCTTCTATTTTCTTTAGCATAGGTGCTTTCTCACCTCTGCCTGTTTGTGTGAGCTTGAGCTTAACTTTTCTTCTTTGTTTTGTCTTCTACAAAAGTGGGAAGAAATTAGGTTACAAAATATTCATCTAGGTCACTCTTGGTGTTATTTGAGAGATATGCATGGCCATTTGCACTGTCTTTTTCTCCAAATGGGTTATTGTATATTGGGTCTAATTGGTCTTTATTTCATTACTCATGGTCTAGTCTTGAGTTAGTTTTCTTCCTCATCTAGTACCCATCTTAGGGTCTAAGGGATTTAGTTGTACACCTTCTAGTGGCTTTCTTAATCTAGTCAACATCCACATGTAACTCCCTCTTCCCCCCCTCCCACACTACTCAAGGCTAGAAACTAAGATTTGATACTAATATGATCTATGTTGGACAAAAATTTCTACCCTCTAGCCAAGAGGGCCAACAAGAGAAAACCAAAAACCAAATGCATAAACAAAATTTCACTGCGACATGTACAAACAACAACATAAAGCCAACACACTACCTCACATAACACCATCGCTGAAAATAAACACAAAACTGGACAACAAACTATGCACAGTTGCAGAAATTTAACATAAAACAACTATGAACAACCAACTAAAACCCACACATTACATTTCACAAATTGTTGGTCATAAAAACATATTGTTGCAAATGAAAAATGAAATTGTACAATAAATTAACCAACAAGCTACTCCCAACAAAACCCAAGTTTGGAATCCAGATTCCTTTCATTGACATCAACAAAACTTTACATAATATGAAACACACCCTACCCCGCAACCTCTCCAAGTTTCTTCCCACACACCAAGACCCTATCCAACATTCTATAACCAAAAGACAACCTCAAATCCATATGCATACACACCTCAAAACCCCTAACCCTAATCATTTTCTAGTGCATGGAGGGAATATTTTAATATTTTATAAAAATATCTAATACCAACTTTTTCCCTCCACTACATTCCATTAGATCGTAATTTACATTTGCATGTACATTTTACATTTCATATTTTAATCAACTCTTGGGCTCCAACAGGCCCCTGACATAAATTTTGGCTCGTCCGGAGCCAACTATAGGCAGACATCCATACTCACTTATGCTTTCATTGCATGATCCCAAACTACTTTTGAATGCTAGACTGCAGGGTGCTCACTAACCTCTGCTTTACTCTGTGTTCTCTCTTTGCACATTTCTTCCTATTTCTATGGGTGTCCCAGCCTCCTGCTCATAAGACCCCATCTCTATTCTTCTTCTGCATGCGTCCCAACCTCTGCTTGCAAGACCCCACTTTATTCTTCTTTACTCTACTATGTTTTCTGCTACTTTGCCACCAATTGTTGCAACCTACATTCAATTCTCTATTGTTCTCCCTTCTTCCACTATCCATGTCCACTGCATCTACTCAGATGCTATGTCCTTTGTCATTTGTCGGTGTTGTTGGATATCTTTTCCTCTCCATCGGCTAGGATAAGTTTTTTGGCTATAAAATTATTTGTCTCTACATCTTTTGTTGTTTTGGGACAACTGAAAAGGCAATGTGCCAACTGGTTTGTGCAGGACTAGCTAGTGACACTGGTGGGGGTCTTAACTGTAACAACCCCTGGTCAATTTTCCATGTAAATAAAAATAATACTAAGGTCATGTGGCAGGTATTCCAACTTGAATGGTGGGAAAACATTACAGTGGGCATCACTTTTGGTTTATTAATGACTATGGAAATTGGCAAAGACAAAGAGGTAATTAATGACATTTAATTATGAAAATAAAGGAAAATAGGAGAAAAGGAACGTGAAGGGACACAAATTTGCATGGGAGGGAAATTAGAGGAAAAATGAAGGAAAATGAATAAAAATGAGACATCATTGACAAAAAGGCATGAGAGAATCAATTGTTAGCTTTTTGACGGTTTTGAGTTGAGCACACTCTCACACTCTTGCACATTTAGAGCATTCTTGGAGCACTCTAGCATTCACTTGGATTGGAGAAAGAAAGCAAAGGAAAGAAAGGGAGTGCAAGGGGGACAATTGGATTAGTAGCTACAACAGGGATACTTTGCAAGTAATAGGTTGCATTTGTGATTTCCTTGCTGATTTTTGGATGCATGGTATATGCATTTGGTTCCTTGGTTATGTCATTGCCAAGGAGATTTGCCTAGATTGACAGTGTTTTTAGCCTTACCTTGCCGTTTCTTGGATAGCCATGGTGTTATGGGTTTCCCACTTGTTTTTTTGATTTGTTCTTAGATTCCCTATGGTTGTGGATTGGAACAAACGATTTGGAGCCCTAAAACAGCATGGGTTGAGTTACTAGTTCTTAGAGCCTGCACATTGGGACAAATACTCTAGAGCCTTGTGGGTTGAGTTATCAGTCCCTGGAGTCGCGGGTTGGAACAAATTCTCTGGAGCTCTGACTTAGTTGTGGGTTGAGTTACTGGTTCCTGGAGCCCTAGAAAACTTGGGTAGAGACCGATTTGGTTGATGATAGTGATTTTTGGACCATATAGGTGAGATCACAGTGGTTGAGGGTTGAGGTGGTTTGGCATCTAGAAGCCCTGGTTGGTTTTGTTTTGGTTTAACCCTTATGATCCCACATTTATGAGCCTTGGAATATGGTGTGGGGGCGATTTGATGAAAGAGAGATTTGGTTCAACTCAATCTATGGCCAGGTGGCACGTGGAAGTCCCTAACTTGGTTGGCAATTTCATATGTTAATAAGAGTTATTTTCCTATCACTTGTATTCATTATCATGTTGACATTATGGTTGATTTATTATGGTCTCTATCCTGGTTATATGTTGATTATATACCTGGTTATATGATGTGCTCTAGCTATGGCTCTTGTTCATGATTTTTTAAGTTACTGGATAGTTGATGAATGCATGGACTAACAAGTGTTGTTGCAGCTAGTTAGAGAGGGCTTGGAGCCTTCTAGGTGATTCTTAGATGAAATTTAGAAGTTTATGATCAAATATGCATTCATGACCTATAGCTTTCATGTTTACCATGTGTTTGACGAAATGTTTGTTTTGTATTACGCGTGTCCTGGTTAAGATCTTGTTCAAGTTTGAATGTCTGACATTATGTCATCTTAATCATGATTTTGGAAAGTTACAGGTAGTGGTTTGGATGATTGCCTAAAAAAGTGGCATAGATCTCGTGACCAGATGCACTGAACTAAGGAAATTGGGACATAACTGCATGCAAGCAAGCTTGTGAGTGCGATTATAGCTTCCTAACCGCATGCATGTACACTTATGGGTACGGTTGGAGGTTAAGCCTAATGAAAAAGAGTTACAACTTAGGGATTGATCACCTCGGGTGGTTTGTAGGCTCCTGAGTGGTTTGTAGTCCCCGTGGGATGTCAGTTTGAAGGCCCCACTTCCATAAATGGGAATTGGAAAAGTGGGTAATGGTGGGAGGAAGCATTACAGGGGCCTAGTGAAAAAGAGTTCCAACTTAGGGATTGATCACCTGCGGTGGTTTGTAGGCTCCTGAGTGTTCTATTTTCCCTGTGGGATATTAGTTTGTTGTCAATTTGTAGGCCCCACTTCCATAACCAAAACTTGGAGGTCAAGTCATATCATAGTGACACTCATATCATGTTTACCTTAGAGAACTTTTAAAACTGAGCAAATGTGGGAGGTGTTACATTAATAAAGACTACCCATATAATTTGTCCCAAATTTTATTTCTATGTTGCATGGTTTTTTGGTAAACATAACAATAACATTAACATGAAATCAAGCAAATCTGCAACCAAACTTTAAAACACTATTGTACAGATTTATGTGTTCTCCATGTTACGATATGGGGCTCCCCCAATACAATTTGCTTCCAAAATTCTTGAAAATTTCTCTAGCCCAGCAATTGTTCCACACAAAGAAACACCTTATGTAAATCTCTCTTAAAATCTTAAATGATGAAATTGAAATACGAAGCGATTGAATAAGTATAAAGGTGGAATCGCATGGTCATATAACATCTACAATAATACTACCACCCCTTCATACGGGGCCTCTAATCTCATCTCCATGACGTAGTAAACGGTAGACCATTTCATCTGCACTAGGCATCGTCTCTTTTGACCACGAGGATTTTTTCATTTGCTTCCATGATTTCGTTTAGCACTGGAGCCAAGATAGGATCGTGAAGGTTTTCCACCCCTTACCATTGCAACCAAAATCAATATACAATCAGTCTTGTAGCTTACTGAGTCTTCAAGAAGTCTTGCCTGTAGACTACATATTTTTTCCTTTTTCACTACACACAACTACAACCCTCACTCCCTTTTCAGACTTTTATTCTTGTAGCTGCGCAACATCGTCTTGGTTCTATGCATTCCCTCATCACTCACCCCTTGTCAGGCCCATGAGTTGAGTCGGTCGCGCTCACGTGTGACAAACGCCCATATTGAACGACTCGGTTATGTGCGATGACACGGGGGTGACATTCAGTTAAAGGTGACCCAGTTACGATGAGCACCTGTACTACACGACTCGGGTTGATGTGCGACGTGGAGAGCATATTGGACAAGCACACCAGTTAGAGGCGATGGGTGAGCGCACGAGATCGGAGAGAGCCCGGTGAGATGTGCGGAGGTCGTTGCAGGGCGACACGAGAGAGCGATCGACTTGTGACAGAGACGTGCGACATGTTGGCTGAAAGTGCGATGAGGAGGCCAATTTTATGCGACCAACTGGGTGTGCAATGAAGGGCGACCGACGTGTTAAAGTTAGGCAAGCTGACTTGATATTTGTGATGAGGCCGACCCACACTTGGGTGAAACATAACATGTTGAAATGGGTATTAATAGAAGTGCGTGTGGAGCACTTGGAGGCATAAAGCATCAACGCATTCAACAAAGAACAAGCAGAACACACAAGGCAATAGGCAGACATGTGTAGAGCAGGGCCGAAGTTAGTCGAAGGGAAGCTTGGGGTTTCTTGGGTGAACCGCAGGTACGACATATGTGTTCAAGGGCGGACAAGCAAAGAACAGATGGGCGAACACACACTGGTGGGAAACAGAGTTGCAGGTGGGCTGGTGGATTGCGACGAGAAGCAGACCTGACCTAGCAGGGCAACCCGACTCAAGGGCATCACAGGGCACGAAGGTGCAAACCTGACTTGGCGAGCGACCCGAGTTGCAGGACGGGCATGGGCAGGTGCAACCCGAATTTGGAGTTGAAGTGTTGAGGCACAGGTAGGTGTCGAGACCATGCAGCAGTGTGAAGGTGCAAGGCGCAGGTAGAGTAGTGCGATAAGTAGTGGTACGGCAGTGCCGAAGTGAACCGAATATGGTGAACCATGCACGACACAACTTGGTATTTCTGTAGGCACTTGCAAAATAGAAGTGTGTTGTCCGTGTTGGTAGCATGATTGTTGTAAAATTATTGTAAATTGAACTTGTATTATATTTGGGCACACTTAAGTATTGGGAGTTGCCCCTCCCATTGAATGTTGTGTATTTTATCCGTTGTGCATATATTGATGAAATGATGAAGTATAAATGAATGTTTATTTCCGTTGCGATATAATACTTGAAGAATTCGAAAATTGACTAAGTGTTGAGAGTTAGGCAGATTCCGTACATTCAAGTATTGGTGAAAAGAAAGGGTGTAGCGGTGTCGCACCTGCCTATGTGTGGTTGAAAGACTACCACCGGGATAGGGGCGTGACAGTTGGTATTGAAGCCCACTTTCCATAGGGCTTTGATTGAAGTGAAGGATACAACTCCCACTTTGTGACAGTTGGTATCATAGGCTCGATTCAGGGCGAGTTGAGCTGTGTTGAAAAAGTTCGACAGGGACAAGTTATAGGGTCGAAGTTGAACGAAGTGGTGTATGGTCTTGACAAGATCACAAGCAAAACTGATGGTGGACCAGGTGGAAGAACCTTAGGTAACAGGTGAATCTAATAGGGATGTCGGGATAGTTTTCATGGACAAAGTATTGGACAAGATGGAGGAATTTTCTTCGAAGATGGCTTCATGGGAGGCTGAGAATGATGAATTTCGAGAGAATTTCACGAAATTGGAAGAGGAGCATGAGAACCTCAAAGTTTGATACGAGTATACTGAATCGCAGTATGTTCAAATAGAGAAGGAAGTCAAGGACATTGGTGCTACAAGAGACCAAGGTTTGGAGGAAATCTTGAAGTTGCAAAAATCTCTTGACGATGCTCGGAATGAAATAATTGTTTTCAAGAAAGTAGTTGGGTAGGGATCGATTGGAGGAGCTGCTCATGTGAAAGTCAAGGAACCTGATTCTTATGATGGGATGAGGAGTGCCAAAGCACTTGGAAATTTATTATGGGATATGGAGCAATAGTTGGAGTGCTTGGGCATACCTAATGATGAAGCCAAGTTCAAAGTAGTTGCTCAATTCCTCACTAAGGATGCAAAGATGTGGTGGAGACAGAAGTTGGGTCAGATTGCCAAAGGTGATGCTGATGAGATCTCTACTTGGGATGATATGACGAAGAATTTGCAGACTCATTCTAGCCCACAAGATGAGACTTGGAATGCAAGGACGAAGATTAAGTACATTAAGCAAACAGGGAGTCTAGAGGCATATCAACGAGAATTCTCGAGTGCGATCTTGGAGCTACCTGATATGGCGGAAAAGGACAAGGTGTTCAATTTCATCATAGGATTGAAACCTTGGGCACGCAATAAGATGAAGAGGTAGAAGATCAAGACTCTAGAAGAAGCATTTGTTGTGGTTGATTGTTTGGTAGAACATTATGATGAAGGGACCGAAGAGAGAAAGAAGAAGTCTGATAAACCAAAGGAGAAGTCTACAAAGGAGGAGCATTCAAAATTGAATGACAAGTCAAAGATGAAGAAGCCTCTAAAATGTTGGTTGTGTGGAGAGAACCATGTGTTGAAGAATTGTTCTTCTAGACCGATGGTGGTTGCAACAGCACAAGCCGATGTGAAGAAGAAGAAAGAAGAACCAATTGTTGGGGTGATGCAGATTTTAGGAGCTGTGGTAGCTGCGGAAGCTATCCCACGATGGGATCCTAAGAGGAACAAGTTGGAGTATGTGAATATGAAGATTGGGTAAGGCACTTTACTCATGATGGTGGACAGTGGTGTGACTCATAACTTCATTAGGGAAGAAGCTGCAAGGAAGATTGGGTTGAAGTTTTCACTAACTCAAGCTCGGCTTAAAGCAGTGAATTCTCCGCCAAATACGGTGATTGGTATGGCAAAGAATGTGGATGTGAACATTGGCGAGTGGTCTGGGAAGGTCGACTTCACAATTGTGCGGATGGATGATTATGAAGCATTATTGGGTATGTAATTTATGAAGCAGTATGAGGCTATGATGGTGCCACATATGAAGAAGTTGTACATTTATGACAGACAGGAGGATGATCCTATAGGGGTGCCAGCCATGGTAGCTATGATAGTTGGGTGTAAGCTGACAGCGATGAATGTGGAGGAGATAAAGAGGGATGAAGAATTATATAAGAAGTTGTCTTCTGCAGAGGCAAAACTTATGGAGCAGTCATAGGTTATTAGAACATTGCCCGATAATATCCTGGACTTGACATGCAAACTAGAGGCAGTGGAAGGGAATGGAGATGCCAGACCTGAGATTCAGGTGGATAGTTAGGAAGCATACATGCAGAGATTGAAGGAGGAAGATCCAGACAGGTGGATTGAGCTATTAGCTTAGGATGAGGGAGAGACTTTGGCCTCCACATCTTCCCTTTCTTCTTAGACTAACATGAGGATGAGGCTCATTGTTTGTTGTTCATAGTAGTGAGTCCTCTATACTTATGAGTAGACACTTGGGGCGAGATGGACACGATTGAAAACAGGATGTGAAGATTAGTCATGATGATGTAGGGGGCATGTGTTCTTATGGAGGCGATGTTACGGTTTGATTAGCTACCCAACTAGTCACCATCACAGGGGGATCCAGCACATGGTTTTCTTGCAGATTTTGCCAGATTGGTAGCATGGAGCAGGTCATGGGTGGAGCTATCTGGGTGCCTACACTTTTGGATATGTCTTAGCGATGGGAGTTGCTGGGATGGTGTTATCGAGGACAACAACAGTTTTAGAGTGGTGGAGGATGTGAGGCCCACGAGTTGAGTTGGACACGCTCACGTGCGACAAGCACCGTATTGAACGACTCGGTTATGTGCGACGACACATGGGTGACATTCAGTTAAAGGTGACCAAGTTGCGACGGGCGTGCCCATGTGCGACGGACACCTGTACTACACAGCTTGGGTTGATGTGCGACAGACGCCTGTACTACACAGCTCGGGTTGATGTGCGACGGACGCCTGTACTACACAGCTCGGGTTGATGTGCGACGGACGCCTGTACTACACAGCTCGGGTTGATGTGCGATGGACGCCTGTACTACACAGCTCGGGTTGATGTGCGACGTGGAGAGCGTGTTGAACGAAGGTCGTGCGACAACAGAGGGCGACAAGAGCGAGCGGGCGACCTGTGCGACCCGCAACAGAGGCGTGCGACGTGTTGGCTAAAAGTGCAATGAGGAGGTCGAGTTTATACGATCAGCTGGGCGTGTGATGAAGGGTGGCTGACAGGTTAAAGTTGGGCAGCCCAACTTGATATTTGTGATGGGACCGACCCACACTTAGGTGAAGGGTCACAATCCTTGGGTGAAACATAACATGTTGACATGGGTATTGATAGAAGTGCGTGTGGAGCACTTGGAGGCATCAAACATCATAATTTAGCAATCCTACGATTCTTAACCTTGAAAATGATTGCTAGAAGTTCATCATTTACAGAATGAAGGAGAAGGTTGTAAGACTTTTAATGACCTACTTCTCCAAGGAGATTTACTAGCATACAAGTGAGATCATTTATCCAAATAGAGTTTGGAAGAAGTTAAAGACTCTATTCAACAATATTGATGAGAGTTAGGTTATGTATATCAAGAAAGAGTTAATCTCTTTTAATCCTCTATCTTTTTTTCCAGTGGAAAAATCTGTAACTTTTTATTAGAAAATGAAAAGTTACAATTGCAGATGCATGATGCATTTCCATAAGCTGCCCATTGGGCTCTAGTGCCGGGGCACCCGACGCAACGTTACATGACTAACGTGCAAAAAATGATGAGAAAAGAATAGAGTGAGAGAGAGGGAAGATAGTGAAGGCAAGAAAAACTGAATATTCAGGTTTTTCTTCCTATTTTCTTCTCCACTTTGCGCCACTCTCCTTGAGTGGGCTCGATCGAGGCTATGACTATCTGTGTTTCGGCTTTCTGCAGGCCTGCTTCCTTGTCTGAATCTGATGTGTCTGATTGGTGATGCCGCTTTATCCCTCCCATGTTCTGGACATCGTTTATCTTCTCTGCCTGATTTGGATGAAATTGTGGGGCCTTGTTGTCTGATATATTTTCCTTCTGATTCCCTGTTTCAGCTTCCTCTATGATGGTGTCATCCTCTTCTGCTTCTGTTTCTTCGTCTTCTGATATCAAAGGGGCTTTCTTTTCCGGAACTCTCTTCTTTATGACGTCATCTATATTCTGCCATCCTTTGGGCTTCCTTTGTTGTGTCTTGCTCTTGTTGAGGCTTTTGCATGCATTGTACAGATGACCTGTTTGTTGACATCCCCTGCATCTGAAGGCTGTATTCTCATAATCCAATGATTGTTTCCACTGTGAGTTGTTGAAGTTCAGAATGATGCTTTCAGGTAGTCCTTGGCTAAGATCTACCTCGACACATATTCTGGCAAAAGTAAAGATTCCCTTTATATGTCTCTCTACATCAATCTTTAACATTTTCCCGAGGGTATTCCCAATAATTATTAAGGTCTTGGAATGCCAAAAATGTAACGGGAGATTATGCAGCCTAACCCATACTGGCATCCTTGATACCACCATAGTGTTGGCATCAAACTTTGGGAACCATGGGGTAACAAAGAGTCCAGCATTGCCCCAGAACCATGGCCCTTGATTGAGAATTTTTTCCTTTTCTTCTTCTAAATGGAAAATTACTACGAAGAAACCTTTGGAGCATAGGTGTATTTGGCAGTTTTTTGTCCAAGCCGTGTGGATCCATTGGTATAATGCATCAGTTCTGGGCCAAAAGCCGTTAAATCTACAAATAACAGCATTTTTTTTTAAATCTAAGAATAGGTAATTTACCTTGGTAAATCCATGGAGATGGAGGGGCTCTCTGGCGATTGATCCACGATATACTGCCCTGGAGGTTCATTAGCCATTGTGGGTTCTTTTCCTTTTAGGGATTCTTTCCCTTTGGCTGCATCGCGGTATGTACCTGTGGGTTTAGAGGAAGCTCCCTTGGATCCACCTCGCAGTCGTAGGTTGAGGATGATGGTTGAGTCCTTTACAACCTTATAGTGCTGGAGTGTATGTTGATCCTGAAGGTAGAGTCCTGAAAATAATAGGTTTTGGAATGCAGCTGGAATTCCCAGTTTGTCCTGGATCTCTTTTTTTACCTCCAATACACTCATCCGTTCCCGGATCTGCATACAAACGTGTCTGCCTTCTGTTGATCTAATGAAGATTTGCTTCAAAACCGCTGAGTCTGCCTTGACCAAGTCCGATTTAACTGATTTGATTTTGGATCTAGCGAGTTTTCACCTGTCTTCTGCCTGGATCTGGGCATATTGGATAGATCCACCCCGGATCTGCAATATTTGGCCCGATCTGATGGGTTTCCCCGATCAGGGCTCCTGATGAGACGATCTCCCATTAGGTCTGCAAACCTTCTGTTGACTCGATGCGAATACCCTCCTATTTGCCTCCTGGGTTCTTGGACTGTTAGATCTGGCCTAGATCTACAGAGATTGAGGCTCAGATCAGGTAGATCCGTCCTAAAACTGCTGAGTTTAGGCCAAGCGGTTATGTGATGAGTCGGATCTGCAACCCTCAGGTCCCCGTCCTTGCATGCAGCCGACACGGAGAGAGGGACAAAGTTTGCACGAGTGGTAAAGCCAAACCCTGACCAATGTCCTCCTTCGAGGTGGTTTCTGAACCAGAAAACCGTTTTTGTGTGCAGGCTTCTGCTCTCAAGCCTCTTGTCGAGCTTCCCTTCCAGATCCGTCTCTGATACATCTGGCCCGTCCAGCAAATAATGATTTGGTCGAGGGTAATTCGCTGCTTCAGATCTTTTCCAGGTGTGTGGTCGCATGGTTGAACCCGTGCCAGCAGAACGATGGACCTCAGAGCCTTTTAATCCTCTATCTTATGTTGAGGTTGAAGATTATTTGGCTTGTGTAGACGATATTCAATTGAAATTTGGGATTATTTGGCTTGTGTTGACAATATTCAATTGAAATTGGGTGAATGTGGAAAGTAATTTCCAAATAAAGGTGGTCTTCTTATGCATTTGATCTTAATGGATCGAAAGATAGAGGTAGAAGTATTATGTTTGAAATTTTGTTCACGTTAGGCTTCCAAAAAAGAATATGGCGAGCACTATACCTTTGATTCTTTGTGTAGTTTGTTAATTAAAGCATAGGAAAAGTTAGTTAGCAAAGGTAAAATATGAGATTAAATAACATGCCCATTACCTCAAGGGAAAATGTTGACAAAAATATAGAGAAAGAGGTCGAAAATACCATCAAGGGAAAGAATAGGATTGGGTTGACCACCTTGACAAGAGGAATCACGTCGATTATACATTAACTAGGAAAGGTAAGGTGAAGAAGAAGACATGTCAAGAAGACTTCTTAGAGAAGACTATAGATATGGATGATAACATAAAAAAGCTTGGAGGTGAGTTATGGGCTTATTATTCGACCAACCTATAAAATTGTAATTTTTAACGTAAGAGAGAAAACTACTTTTCTATGTTAGTACCACTCAAACATTTCATTCTCACACTTCTAAATTGAGTGGATAGTCGACTTTGAACGTGTCTGTCATATGGCTTGATCCAAGATGGATCATTATTTATTTTTTCATCTATTCTAGTACTTGTTGACCCATTTTCGTGTATCACCTCAACTAGATATAAATCACCATCATCATGAGCTATTATTTACAATTTTCTTTATGTTGTAAAATACCATACCTAGACTTACCTCCAAAATTTCAATGCAAAACTTTTGACCCCAAGAAATAGTTTCGCACTTCGCACACCTTCTACTCCACATCGTCTATGTTGCACTACTTTCATACTTAGTCATTTCACGAGTGTACAAAACACCTCACACATTCCATTCTCTTGCACATCTCATTCTTTTGCATGCCCTACTCTTTCAAATACCCATCCTTCCACATAGCACTTTCCTTTGAAATTCTATTTGTATGCACACGTAAACTTTTACACGAAGCATATCATATATTTTGTAAGTGTGATCCCTTTGTTTATAAACCATAATTAATAGAAATCATAAAAGTATATGTTTTCCCCTTTTGAGGTTTATTTAAAGCTCATTAAAGAAAACCTGATCTTCAAGGTTGAAAGGTGGTGATGTGGCATTATGAAAATCAAATCTTCCATTACTTCATTTAGGATGTACTATAGGATACTAACTCCCCACTATGGTGCTTACATGTTTTGATAAGGAAAATACATGATGAAGGGATGTATTACTAAATGATACCTATAAATCGAGCTTTTAAATAGATAAGATTTCCATCAAACTACACTTGACTTGTCACACATATCAAAATGCATTAGAAGACTAAAGCAATGTGGTGAGTAAAAGGAAGACTTTGTCTTTTTATGGAGATATAGCTAATTCACTCATTCGACAAGATAAAAAATTCCATTGGTCGACATCCTATCAATATTATTTGAATTTAATGCCCAATAAGAAGCTAAATAATAAAACTTGGATTACTAGCATTTTGCTAATACTAGATATCTTCTCGAGGTATTTGATCAGAGAACTTGTTTGTTGGTGTGCGCACAGGTTCAACCCAAAAAATATAACTATCAAAGTCTCTCTACAAGGAGAAAACCTTGTCCTCTTGACTCTAAAAGCCTTCAAAAGATGCTCAAGTTTCCAGACTCGAACAAGCAACTCAAATTGCCTAGGACTGGTGCTTTCCTTGATTTTCAAGGTGGTGGAATCAATGTCATTCGATAATTTATGGTTCAGTCTACATATGTACCAATCAACCTCTCTTCCATCAACATGTCAATGCTAGCAGAGCCATATAAGGATTCTTCTTGGTTATTTGCTTGTCCTATGGGATGTGAATCGACATATGATGTACCGAGGTTAGTCTTGTACATCCTATATTTATCTTACAATAAGGACATTTTTTTCAACTAGGACAGCATAATATCTATTGAAATCTCTTTTCAATTAGCTAATTATTTCAAAACTCTAATATTTTTCATGATGGTGATAGTTTATTATAGTTCGTTCAATGACCTACCCCCTATAAATAATATGAATCCCAAAGTGGAGCAAGTAGAATTTTAACATCCTATTTTATGGAGACACAAGGCACCATTTCATTTTTGCCTTGTCCAGTATAGATTTGTCGTGTACTTCAGATATATATCATCTAGAACTGAACCTCAGAGGCTCACTCTAAATGCACAAGAATTCCTAAAGGGAAAAGAAGTGTATATATCGTAAGAAAATCATACATACATAAGACTCTATAACTTTCAAAACAAACATCCGTTACTCCCTATTTTCATTTCTAGGAGATATTTTATTGTCGAAGTATGTAGGTAGTATTTTCCTTGGTCAAATTTATTTAATAGGGAAAGAAGAAGCAATTTATTTTGCTACAGTTTAAAGTTGGAGGAGTTGTGGTAAGGAATTTTAAACATTTAGCAAAATTTTCTAAAGCATTGAAATATTTTAATTTAAAGGAGGTTGAACTTGCCCAAGGATTTGATCCCGAGGGCTTATTTTCCCAACATCTAACATTAATGAAATATGGCAACCTATTCACCAAGATCACAAAAGAAAGTGGAGATAATGAAGTAGAGACTTGAAAAGAAAAAGAAAAGGAATAAATTGTATAGAATGATGATTAAGTCACATAAGTTAGTACCAATTCATAAGGGAAGTTCAAAAAATAAGCAAAGAGGGAAGAACCATGCAAATGTACAATCCTCATCAATCCCATAGACCCATTGAAGTTCCTCCTCAAACCCTAAAAAACAAGAGACAATTGTAACATGTGGGCAGAGTAATGAACAACACTCGAATGGAGATGATGTTGAAGAGCCACCCCCTCATGGTAGTTTGGAGAAATTTCATGTTATGGTTACTTCGTGAAGAAGTAATAAACATTATTGTAAGAAAGAGTGGAAACCAAGAGAAGGACCTGCTGACATGGAAGTGGATAGTACTATAGTTTCTGACTAGGTAGAACTACATCTAACAAGAATTCAAAAAAAAAGTAGAAGAATTAGTTGTAGAGGAACCAACCATTTTCAAAGAACAATCATTGACTATGCATAATGCTCATTTACGATGAGGGTCATAAAAAAGTTACAAATTAAGAAGGTGTATATTAAGAATAAGAGAGTGACAAAGAAATGGAAGTCATAAGTAAATGTATCTAGAGTTGGACCTATTTGAATTCTTAAATTACATATGACTATAGGGGACACAAATTTGACCAAGCAAATATGTCATATAATTATATGAATAGGGTACTATAGAGTTTAACTTCTCAAGGAGAACAATATGCACCTTTCATGATATTTTCCATGACACCTAATATTAGTGAAATGTTGATGGATATGGTCTTTGAGATATTGAACAAGTTACCTTCTAGAAACACCTCATGGGTTAGTATGGGAGATTGCTACCACTCAATATGTTCATTATAGACAAGGTTTTTAGTATCATCCTTCAACCTTTCCAAATAAGGAAGAAAAGATGTGTGATGGTGCATATCTTCTTAAGACCTATAAACTAAAGCCATGACTACCATGATAGCCTATGTCATAAGCAACTAAATTTCTAAGAATTGAAGTAGCTGATATGATAGCCCATGCAAGAAAAAATGTTTTTATCAGTTTCCAAATCTTGTTGGAGCTCCTATTCAGATTCAACAAATGCTAACTAGATCACTTGGTAGGCAATCTTGATTACAGTAAGCAACAAAGTAGCTTCGAATGACTCAATCTCTAAGGGAGTAGGCACAACCTAAGGATTAGGAGACCCTTGAGATACAAAAGCGCCCAGAGAAATCATACAAATAGTAATTGTAGTTTGTGTGATGAATGGAATTGCTAGTGTAAATGTAGAGATAAACAACGAGTCTATGAACATCCCCACACTAAGACTATTGTAAGCATTTGAGGAACCATTAATGAAAGAATTGTTGATATCATTGTTAGTCTTATAATTGGGCACGGAATATTACAATTGGTTGATAGTGGTTACCTTCCCTTTATGGGGAAGTAAAGAACCCTAAAGGTTAAGGAGACCCTCACTACATAGAACCAATTATGCCTAAGAAGAATATTGTAATATATTTGGGCATTGGTGATCTCAACTTCAGCTTAGGATTTATTTCCACCTAACTCCATATACAAGTGGTAATGACTCCATGTTGGGTCCCTATAATACTAGTGATTACCCCATTACTATTGTAGTTGTATCCCTTATTAATATTGTTGTGCCCTTGTTTCCCCCATATTGTTATTACTGTGCCCCATAGAATCCCTCTATTGTTATTTTTGTGGCTTTATATTATTATTGTTAGGTCGGCTGGGTTATATTGTGACTCTTTAAACTCTTATATATAGAAAGGAGGTTTTGTCATTTGAATTGTCCAAGAATTGTTCATTTATGTAATGTAAAGGAGGTTGCCCCCTCGAAGAGGCTAAATTCTAAGGTGTTGATCTATCTTTTCTATCTTTTTCTTGCGCTGGTTTCATAACATTTGGTATCAGAGCTTTGGATTTTAGGGTTTCGCTGCTCCAAACAGGTCATTGTGGCATTTTCACTATAACTTTTTTTCTACGACGTTTCAAAAGCTGAAAAAAAAACCCATTTGAGACAAAATCGCGCTGAATCTTGGGTCCAAATTTCAAATCTTTTTGCGCTATATTTGCGGAGATATGATCTGAGGAAGTTGGTCTTTTTGCAGACTCCTGAATTAAATTCCAAACAGGTGACCTGGGGAAAATCGTCATAACTTTCTCTCTGAGTATCAGATTGATATTTCATAAGAAGGTACAGAAAGAGGACAGACTTTAGTTTCTTGTATATCTTTTTCAGAGCCAAAGGTCAAAACAGGGACACATGGCACGACGTACAAGTTCGCTCTACTGAACTAGTCTACAATCAAGTCACTGTGGGAGATTTGACATAACTCTTCCTTGGAAAATCCAATTGGGATCAGACTGGTGGCATTGGAAAGAGGACACAGAGGGATACTACAGATCGCAATTTCAGAATTGGATGATCCAAAATTACAGAGATACATCAGAGGCAATATCAAGCTCCTACAAAGTGAAAAAAGGTGTGTAGATTTTTTTTAAATTTTTGCTTAAGCTTGGTTTGAAAAATTATTTTGAAGGAATTCAAAGGGCATAGTAGATCATTGTTATCAATAACTGATGCACCGTGGAAAGAAAATGCAAACACCTAGTAAGCAACCTGAAAGCTCTAGCATGATTCATGAAGAAGAGGAAGAAATGCTACATGATATATCAAAATTACAAGACCAAGTGCAACAAATTTCACTCTCACAAAAGCTAACAGAAGCTAAGATAAATGGCGTGGAATCTAAGATAAAGGGCGTGGAAGCTAAGATTGATGATTTGAAGACAGATTTGAAGAGAGACATGGTAGATTTGAAGACAGATTTGACAAATTTTCTACAAGAAATACTTACTAATGGTGAAAAGGTAGTAAAGGAAACTCATGATGCGAACAAAAGAAATGTTAATCATGATTTCATAGACTCTAATGTGGGATCGAAGACCCACCATATTCCAAAAATCGATATGAGGAAGTTTGATGGCAAGGATCCCGCAACATGGGTATTACAGATGGAGCAATTTTTCGATCTCAATAATGTGCAAAACACACAAAAGGTACGTATTGCAACTTTATATTTGGAACCAAATCAGTTTGTATGGTATCAGTGGCTTTGCTCTCCTAAACAAATTATCACTTGGGCAATTTTTACGGAAGAATTAACAGCACATTATGAGGATACAAAAAGCAACACTTTTTTTAGCCAATTGATAAGTCTCAAACAAAAGGGTTCAGTAATGGAGCACATTGAGCAGTTCCAAAAATTGAACATAAGGGTAAAAAATATTCCAGAGGAGCATAGGATTGATGTGTTCATAGGGACTTTAACGGATAATAACAAACATGATGTTCGCCTTTGGGAACCTGATTCATTAGAGAAGGCATTCAGGTCAGCAAGAAAAATGGAAAGCAAAATTATGGCAACCAGGAAGCATACCACTCACAACTATAAAGATGGAAGTGTTGTTGCCCCTAGTCTTCCACAACCTATAAGGTTGACACCACAACAATTGGAAGAAAAAGGAGCAAAAGGGCTTTGTTACAGTTGTGATAACAAATACACTAAAGGTCATAAGTGTGCTGAGAAGAAATTATTCTACATAGATTGTGAAGAGGAAGAAGAAAAGGAGCAAGAAAGGTCAAAAGAAGAGGATATACTTTAGGAATAAAGCCTAGATAAAGAAGAAATGAATCCGACCATATCTTGTAATGCATTGGCGGGAATTACCACTCCTCAAACCATCAAGATAGAAGGACAAATCAAGAAGAAAAAGGTAATAGTGTTGATTGATTCAGGAAGTACCCACAATTTTATTCATTGTAAGGTAGCAAAAGAATTGAATTGCTTCTTATATCCAACACCAGAGTGTCAAGTGATGGTTGCAAATGGAGGAACAATAAATTGCTAGGGAAAGTGCCATAATATCAAGCTATCCATAGGAGAATATGTATTGACTAGCCCAATGCTTTCCATTCCAATGGGAGGTGCTGATGTTGTACTAGGAGTCCAATGGCTACAATCCTTGGGTACAATAGCTTTTAATTTTCAAGAAATTTTAATGAAATTTTTTGTGGAAGGAAAGGAAGTTGAATTAAGGGGTATTGCAGGGAAACCGGGAAATATAATCAGCTCTAACGGTATGACAAAGCTTCTAAGAAAGGAACAAAGAGGTGTAATTGCACAATTATGTTCGCTAGATGTTTCCACATTGGAATCATCTATTTCTCCAGATCTCCAAAAAGTATTGGACAATCATTCCAAGGTATTTGAGACTCCCAAAGGTCTCCCACCTATTTGTGATCATGATCATGCTATTCATCTAATTCCAGGAAGTGTTCTTCCAAACATCAGGCCGTATAGATATCCCTATGCCCAAAAGAGTGAAATTGAACGTATGGTTGCAGAAATGCTAGAGGCTGGTATAATTCAACCGAGTCAAAGTTCTTTCTCTGCTCCAGTAGTATTGGTGCACAAGAAGGATGGATCATGGCGCATGTGTCCGGATTATAGGGAGCTCAACAAGCTCACTATTAAAGATAAGTTTCCCATTCCTGTCATTGATGAATTACTGGATGAATTGCATGGATCAATTTACTTCACCAAGTTGGATCTTCGTTCAGGATATCATCAAATCAGAATGAAGACTGAAGACATTCCGAAAACAACATTTAGAACTCATGAGGGTCATTATGAATTTTTGGTCATGCCTTTTGGCCTTACCAATGCACCTTCAACATTTCAAGGTTTTATGAATTCCATTTTCAAACCATTCCTTAGAAAATTTGTGTTAGTATTTTTTGATGATATACTAATCTACAGCAAGTCTTGGAAGGATCATGTTGAACATGTTGACAGGGTGCTACAACTATTGGAGGAGAAATAATTATATGCAAAAAGATCCAAATGTTTCTTTGGAGTACAAGAGGTGGAATGTCTGGGGCATATTGTATCTCATGAAGGAGTTAAGGTAGACCCTAGAAAAATTAAAGCCATTAAGGAATGGAAAATCCCCACATCCATAAAGCATCTGTGAGGATTTCTTGAGTTGACAGGGTATTATCACAAGTTTGTTAACAATTATGGAAGAATAGCAGCACCTCTAACAACACTATTGAAGAAAGATGCATTTTCATGGACTCCAGCAGCAACAAAGGCCTTTGAACATCTTAAAGAGGCAATGTGCCAAGCACCGGTCTTAGCTACACCAGATTTCACAAAAACCTTTATTGTGGAATGTGATGCTTCAGGAAATGGAATTGGTGTTGTTTTAATGCAAGATGAAAGACCCAATGCTTTTGAAAGTCGTCCAATCAAGGGAAAGTTTTTACACAAAACTATTTATGAGAAGGAAATGTTGGAAATACTTCATGCACTTAATAAATGGCAACCCTACCTAATGGGAAGACACTTCAAGGTAAAAACGGATCATGATAGCCTTAAATACTTTTTAGAACAAAGATTATCCTCTGAAGAGCAACAAAGTGGGCCACAAAGATGTTGGGTTATGACTTTGAAATCATCTACAAAAAAGGGAAGCAAGATGTGGTGGCAGATGCACTCTCAAGAAAGGATGAGGATGTGGAAGCATTGTTGTGCGCCATTTCTATTATCCAACCAGATTGGATAAACGAAGCAAGGGAGGAATGGAAGAATGACGAAGAAGTGTGGGCACTTATTCGAAAGTTACAACAAGATTCTAGTACGTCTGATACATTTAGCTGGCAAAATGATTCGTTATGGTACAAAGATCGCTTATACCTCTATAAGAATTCCCATCTAAAACAAAAGATTCTTATGGAATTGCACACTTCTCCCTTAGGAGGGAACTCAGGATTTTTAAAAACTTACCACAGGGTTAAGAAGGAATTTTTTTGGGAGGGCCTTAAATCAGATATTCAAAAGTTTATGGCGGAATGTTTGGTTTGCCAACAAAATAAAGTTGAAACAGTTAAGACACCGGGCCTATTACAACCTTTATCCATTCCAAGCCAACGTTGGGAGGAGGTTTCAATGGATTTTATCACAGGTTTACCCAAGTCTGAGGGAAAGAGTGTCATCATGGTGGTAGTTGACAGACTTACCAAGTATGCACACTTTTGTGCATTATCACATCCATTTAAAGCAAGTACAGTTTCTTCTGCATTTATGGAAACAATTCAAAAGCTACATGGAAACCCAAAGATTATTGTAAGTGATAGAGATCCCATTTTCACTGGAAATTTTTGGACAGAATTATTTTCTTGTCTTGGTACTCAATTAGCTCATAGCTCATCTTATCATCCTCAATCTGATGGGCAAACTGAGATAGTAAACAAATGTTTGGAAGGATATCTTCGTTGCTTTGTATCTGATAAACAGACACAATGGGTCAAATGGTTGCCTCTGGCTAAATGGTGGTATAACACTTCCTTCCATACAACAACAAAAATGACCCCATTTATGGCACTTTATGGATATCAGCCACCATCCATCACATCATATTTAAGAGAAAATTCTAAGGTTCAAGCAGTGGAACATCACATCGAACATCAAAAACAAGTCCTCCAACTCTTAAAGGATAACCTCGTGTTGGCACAGAATAGAATGAAACAACAGGCAGATCAACATCGCAGCGAAAGGAGTTTTGATGTAGGTGATTGGGTATTCCTATGGCTACAACCATATAAGAAAATGTCCCTCAAGCAAGCTAAGAAGGATAATAAATTATCACCAAAGTATTATGGTTCGTACAAGGTGTTGCAAAACATTGGTACTATGGCATACAAATTGGAGCTTCCTGCAGCTTCTCGATTGCACCCAGTTTTCCATGTTTCATGTTTAAAGAAGGTTATAGGCGACAAGCTCCTAGCTCAAACAATATTGCCAGAACTTGACGAGGAAGGAAAAATTATATTGGAACCAGAAACAGTCACAGAAACAAGAACTCGACAACTACGAAATCGATCAATTTCGGAGTATTTTATCAAGTGGAAGAACTTATCTGCTGAAGATTCCACATGGGAGGATGAGAATTTTATACAGAAGCATCCAGAACTACTCAAGCGTTGAGGACAACACTTTTTTGAAGGAGAGGGGCATGTTGGGTCCCTATAATACTAGTGATTACCCCATTACTATTGTAGTTGTATCCCTTATTAATATTGGTGTGCCCCTGTTTCCCCCATATTGTTATTATTGTGCCCCATAGAATCCCTCTATTGTTATTTTTGTGGCTTTATATTATTATTGTTAGGTCGGATGGGTTATATTGTGACTCTTTAGACTCCTATATATAGAAAGGAGGTTTTGTCATTTGAATCATCCAAGAATTGTTCATTTATGTAATGTAAAGGAGGTTGCCCCCTCGAAGAGGTTGAATTCTAAGGTGTTGATCTATCTTTTCTATCTTTTTCTTGAGCTGGTTTCATAACACTCCATGAGGCTTAAATATACGGCCATTAAATGCCTTCAAAATGGTGCTAGACTGCATAATGCATGGGGAACCAATAACTCTCCAACATGACGAAGACATTTTGCAAGTGGAGGCTCCTTAATCAACAACAGTTTTAAAGTAATTGAACCCATGTGTGCCTAGTTGAATTTGAAAAGTAATATGTGGGGAAGCCTAGGACAACTTTGGTTTGTGTCAAATGTAATCAAACAAGATTCTAAAGGGTGCACCCTACCTATAACAAAGAACATTGTTTTTTGCTACATTGGGAGAACTTAAACGTATGACATGGCATATTGGCAAGTCTTCCATAACATTGTAATTATGTGTATCTTGTGCATTAGGATCATGTATAAACCTATCAAGCACACCCTTATATGGGTGAAGCATTATGTCAAGTGATGGCTTCTCTATTTGAATAGGTCAACAAGCTAAGAAGTAGATTCTAGGACCTTATTTGAAGAACCACTCCCAATATCCTAAAATTATGAGCTCATGTTTGTAAATTGACCATTTGGTCACACATGTAAATGTTGGCACTTAATGAAGCACCCCCTTGTTGAGGGTGATTTATTGTGCCCCCTTACAGAGGTGCAGGATTTGTGGCAACCATCTATTGTTGATAGGTGGGGAAATAATTGGTCAATATAATAGGTAGTTGTGAGGCTTCCTATTGGACAAAATAACTACGAATATCATCTCTCCTTGGGCGCTTATGAGTAAGATGATCTCCACCACACAGTCCCTTACTCAATGAAAGAGTTTTTCTTATTAATCCTCTTCTTTCCTCCATAGCAATGGGGATTCTTCAGTTGTGTGAATTGTACCAATATCACCTCAAAGATTTGAGTAGTAGTTTGGGTGACTGGCATGGGAGAAAGTGGATTTTAAAAGATGGACATTTAACTTAATTACTTACTCAACTAGCCTGCTAAAGCATGGGATGTAGAACCAACCACACCATTAGCATGGGGTCTTGAGTTGGGTCTAACTAGATCTGTTAGCAACCTCAGAGCATGAGGAATTATATTGTACAATGTGTTAGATTGAGAATGGATAACATCTAGGTGTTGGGCACATAGGATTACCTGCTCCTCGATAATCACGCTTGATATAGCAATGTCCTTTGTAAAAGGTGGCAACAAAGACTTAGTAAACCAATCCACCAAGAGTTCATCTGGAATTTTGGCCATGATAAACCTCTTCTACCTTCTCCATTCAAGGATGTCATGGGAGATGCGTGTGGTAGTGTTTTGATGCAATGATGTAAAAATTTTAGTTCCAGTCTCATACCTAATAGGTAGTTGGAAATGCATTAAAAATGCCTCAACCAAGGAAGCAAAGTCATTGTATGAACTGCTTGGTAATCCATTGTACCATTAGGAGACACTTTTTTGCATTATATTATTTAATTCGACTTGGTTTATGTGTGTATGTTTACTCAAACACAAGCTCACGTTAGATATAATCTTGTCTATGTTTGATTATATTATTAACATAATTGGTATCATCTATGCTTTTACAATAATTCAAAGGAACTCTAACACTTATTTATCCTTGATTATTCACTCTGGTATCAAAATTTTTGGTGTGTGTGTGCATGTTGTGAATAACCCACATACATAATATTTGTGAGATGGATATGATTCACAAGGCATAGCACATAGCAAAAGTTTCTTAATTCAGATGTTGGTTCTAGGGTGAAAGTTATTGAGTTAACATGGTAACATTTTTCCTCATTTAGTGACAAGGATTGTTAATGACTACGATATCATGTCTCATGGATAGTATTTATATATGTGATGTTCACACTATTTTATGACAATGATATATCCATGTGTTTGAGTTTTGTTCCACATTAATACTCCTCAGATAAAAAATTGCAAACATTACAATAAATAATATTGCAAACATTTCATAAACAATGACATTCATCTGTCCAAAAAATCCACGTACATAAGGGTAAACTAAACAATTATTATAGTACATAAAATGAATTTTGTCCCTCCCTTCAGTTCGAGAAAGGATAAGCGATGTTAAATGCAGTGTAAATTTGTGCAATGCTTACCTTATCATGATATGAAATTACATTCAAAGGTATATGATGATGTTGATGTTGCATTGATGACTTTGATTGTTGATGACTATGATATCATGTCTCATGGATAGTGGTTGTTATATATGTGATGTTCATGTTATTTTATGAAAACAATATATCCATATGTCGAAGTTTTGTTCCACATAAATACTCCTCAAATAAATAATTGCAAACATTACAATAAATAATATTGCAAACATTTCATAAACGATGACATTCATGGGTCTAAAAAAATCCAAGTAAATGAGGGCATACTAAACAATTATTTTATCACATAAAATGGATTTTGTCCTTCCTTTGAGTTCGAGAAAGGATAAATGTTGTTAAATGCAGTGTAAAATTGTGCAATGCTTACCTTATCATAATATGGAATTATATTCAAAGGTATATGATGACATTAATATTGCATTAACAAATCTAATATTACACACACACACACACATTACATTAGATGGATTTAAACTCTATTTTGAGTTTCATAAAGGATAAATGTTGTTGAATGCAATGTAAAGTTGCGAAACATTTACCTTATGAGTTGTATTAAGATATGTACGAGAAAACTACATTGACAAATCCACTTTGTATATACAAATAGCATACCCTCGAAGCGAGGGAAAGGGGACACCAAAGTGAATCGAGATGGTAATGTAGCTAATACAATATTTTGTTTTAGATGGTGAAATGTTGATGGGTATGGTCTTTGAGATATTGAGCAAGTTACCTTCTAGAAACACCTCATGGGTTAGCATGGGAGATTGCTACCACTCAATATGTTCATTATAGACAAGGTTTTTAGTATCATCCTTCAACCTTTCCAAACAAGAAAGAAAAGATGTGTGATGGTGCATATCTTCTTAAGACTTGTAAACTAAAGCCATGACTACCATATAGCCTTTTTCATAAGAAACTAAATATTTAGGAAGTCATGTGAAGTAGCTGATGTGATAGCCCATGCGAGAAAAAACATTTTGATTGGACTCCACATCTTGTTGGAGCTCCTAATCAGAGTCAACAAATGCTAACTAGATCACTTGGTAGGCAATTCTTGACTACAGTAAGAAACACAGTAGCTTTGAATCACTCAATCTCTAAGGGAGTAGGCACAACCTAAGGATTAGGAGACCCTTGAGATACAAAAGTGCCCAGAGAAATCATAGAAATAGTAATTGTAGTTTGTGTGATGAATGGAAATGCTAGTGTAAATGTACACATAAGCTACAAGTCTATGAACATCCCCACATCAACACTATTGTAAGCATTTGAGGAACCATTAATGAACGAATTGTTCATACCATTTTTAGTCTTATAATTGGGCATGGAATATTCTAATTGGTTGATAGTGACCACCTTCACTTTAAGGAGAAGCAAAGAACCCTAACTGTTAAGAAGACCCTCACTGCATAGAACCAACTATGCTTAAGAAAAATATTGTAATATATTAGGGCATTGGTGACCTCAAATTCAACTTAGGTTGTCTTTCCACCTAACTCCATATACAAGTGGTAACGACTCCACGAGGCTTAAATACATGGCCATTAAATGCCTTCAACATGGGGAACCAAGAACTCTCCAACATGACAAAGACATTTTGTAAGTGGAGGCTCCTTCATCAACAACAATTCTAAAGTAATTGAAACCATGCGTGCCCAATTGAATTTGAAAAGTAATCTGGTTGGGAATCTTAGGCCAACTTTGGCTAGTGACAAATGTAATCAAACGAGTGTCCAAAGCACCCTACCTATAACAAAGAGTCATGTTTTTTGCTACATTAGGAAAATTTGTAGAACTTGAAGGCATGGCACATGGGCAAGTCTTCCATAACACTGTAATTATGTGTAGCCTGTGCATTAGGATAATGTGAAATCCTATCAACCACGCCCTTATGTGGGTAAAGCATTGTGTCAAGTGATGGCTTCTCTATTTGAATAGGGTCAACAGGCTAAGAAGTAGACTCAAGCACCTTATTTGAAGAAACACTCTCAATATCCTCATAATTATGAGCTCATGTTTGTAAATTTACCATCTGGTCACACGTAAATGTTGGCACTTAATGAAGCACCCCCTTATTGAGGGTAATTTGTTGCGCCCTCTTAGGAAGGTGCATGATTCGTGGCAACCATCTATTAATCCTAGGCAGGGAAAAAATTAGTTAATATAATAGGTTGTTGCGAGGCTTCCTATTGGACAAAATAACTATGAATCACATCTCTCCCTTGGCACTTATGAGTAAGATGATCTCCACCACACAATCCCTTGCTTAGTGAAAGAGTTTTTCCTCAAAGGGGATTTGAGTGGTGTGGATTGTACAAATATCACTCAAAGGTTTGAGTAGTAGTCATATTAGTTTGGGTGACTGGCATGGGAGAAAGTGGATTTGAAAAAATGGACATTTAACTTAATTACTTACTCAAAACAATGTAAACTATGAAACGGGAACTATAAACTCAAAACGGGAACTCTTGCCAAAAAACCTCGAAAAAACATCAAAAACAGTGCTAAAAATGAAAAGTGTTGATGCTGGAATAACACTTTTTTTTTTCTTGGGTAAATTTTCAACATGTTTTAAAAATGGCGATGAAAACAAATTTTTTGAGCAAAAAATATCCAAAAAACACCCTCAAAACGAAAAGTGTTGATGCTGGGAGAACACTTTTTTTTCAAAAGTAAAATTTCAACATTTAGAAATAATGGTGTAAAATATTTTATCATGAACCCGAAAAACATTAAATTTTAAAAAATAATAAAAACATAAAAAATTATAAAAAAAATAAAAATTAAAAACAATGAAAAAACACAAAAAAAAGGTTTAAAAAAAATAACAAAACATAGATTAAAATATATACTAAAGGAAAAAATATAAATAAAAATAAAAACGAAAAAAAAAAAAAGTCAATCACAAAATGTAAAAAAAACAAAATTAATGATAAGAATTAAAAAAACTAAAAAAAAAAAAAAAAAAACTATAACAATTAAATAGTAAAAAAAAATTATTTAAAAAAATGGAGAGAAAAAAAGAAAAAGATTTATCTTGTAAAACATTAAAAAAATAAAAAAAAATTGCCCAAAAAAAAAAAATGAAAAGAAAAAAAAAACATTTAAAAAAACAAAAAAATTAAGTAGGTGAAAAATAGAAAATTAAAAAATATTAAATAAATTAAGGAAAAACAAAAAAAAACTAAAAATTAAAATTTAAAAAACAACTAGATCTACAAAAAATAGAAAAATTAACAAAAAAAAAAAAAAAAAACTACTAAAATTAAGATTAAATGTTGATTACTTAAAA